>AWOL01S0051049.1:83497-95289 GCA_000715115.1 Nicotiana otophora
AACATACATACGTGACCCACATAAACGTCGACGGAGCCTCTAAGAGTACAAAAAAGCAACATGACAATGCCTGCAACAAGGCCCCGACTATACCTCAAAATATGAAAACTTACACAAATGAAGGACTACATGACCCCTGGGACAAATGTGGCTCACCAAGACTGTTGTGGGGAGAGAAAGAGAGCACCACCTATCTACGATTGAACCACCTACATCCATTCAAAGATGTAGCGCCCCCGGCAAAAAGGACGTTAGTACTGTAGAATAGTACTAGTATGTAAGGCAAACACCAATCTTAGTAGAATGAATAGTGAAGCAAAGAGAAGACAGTCATAATAATCAATAAGAGTTTCATACAAATACAAAGAAAACACCAAGTAAGGGTCACATAGTTTCCAATTCAATCTTTCCATCTTTTTTGATTAATAATCTTTAGTGCCAAGGCCACAATTCACAATGCCACCGTGTTTCTACACGGAGTCCGATCTCGGCCCGACCGGCTAAGCCATCTCAAATGAGACATATCCATATCCACAATGTAAATCAATAATTCTAACACAAATACCACCATGTGTACAGCATGGCGTCCGATCTCGGCCTGATCGGCTAAGCCATCTCACTTGAGACATAACCTCCTTCAATTGTTCACTTAATTCATATTTCTTTCCCATCTTTCGTTATATGGCACAAATAACCTCATTTATTAAGTAGTTCTTGGCACTTGGGAACATTTTACAATTCAAGTCTTTTGCCTTTTTATCCGTTCAAATAACATCATCATTCATGTCGATAAGTACCATCACATACGGCATTGCACACATAAGGGAAGGAGCTTGGAAACAACATAATCACGTTCTCAAATAGCATGATGACATGGTAACCATCTAAAACAATTAGGGAACATGAATATTGCAATCTAACACACTAAGGCAAACAATTCTAGTATGGTCAAGTTAGAACTTACACCCAATATTCGGACACCAGGAGTTCGATTCTAGGAAGAAGAGAGTTAGCCATACATACCTCAATTTCGCTTCTTTGGACTCTAAAATTATCCGAAACCCTTAGCAACCTCAATCTATTTTAGCAATATACAAATTGAACCAAGAATTAGGAAAACGTTTATGGTTCTAACTCACTTTCTTTCCCCACACTCTTTATCACACATGCATGCAAGATAAACCACCCTCATACTTGTGAAGTATCACCCTAGTACCCCATTATAGCTATGGTTCAAATTTAGAGTTGGGGTGATGAAGCCTTACCTTTTAGGGTGAAGAATTTTGGTGCTCTACTTGAATATTTCCAAGTATTGTGATAATTGAAGATCAATTAGATGAAAATTTAGTCCTTCCCTCTTGAACCCTCTCTCTCTCTCATTCTAGAAGTATCAGAAAATGAGCTCAAAATAGACCTAAGGGGTTTTTTATCGGAATGGGGGTCGAATTTTAAATTAAGAAAAATGGTGCCCTGATACAGGTCTGCGGTCGCATATGCGACCGCATAATGGTTATGCATTCCGCAAAGTGACCGCAGAAATGGCCCTTAGGGTCCTAAACTTTCGGCTCAGGTATGCAACCAGTATGCGGTCCGCATATTTGTTCTCCGGTCGCATAATGCACCGCAGAACTCCCTCCGCAGAAACCCAAGAGGAAAATATGAGATCGATATACGGTCCACATATCGATTATGTGATCGCATAATCGATCGCAAAACTGACCTCATATTGGCCAAACTTACTGCTTCACTCTGTGGCCATTATGCTGTCCGCAGAGTGATTATGCGGCCGCATAATGGGCCACAGAAACGTGTTCTTCTGTGAAACATTTTCCTCTCAATCCGTAGGGTACTGTTCAATCCAGAAAGACCAAACCCCTGAGTATTTCGACTATAGTAACGCAAGAATCTATCTTGGCACCACGAAACCTCGAGTATATTGGTTAAAATTTTTACGGGTCCTTACATCCTCCCCCACTTAAGAGCATTCGTCCTCGAATGAGGATCAAGGTTCACTTAACACAGTTTCAGTTATGCCACATACCATCAGCCCCAAATTTGCCTAACTTCCTAACTTCCTGAAAATTTCGCCAGAGTTTCCTTTGTATTTAGGCCTATCCACCTACTAGAGTGCCCCCGAAACACACCATAGCCACATATATAGAATTAAATGACACAACAAAATGCAAAGTAACACCAACCGAAGCCTCATGGGGGACATATAGCTAGAAAGGAGTGTCTTTATATTAGCCGAACAAGTGATACAAACTTTAGGGGAAACAACTTCATAGAACTATTACAAGGCTATTTAAACAAATGAGGGGACTTTTCTTTCATTTCATTCTCGGCTTCCCAAGTAGCTTCTTCGACTTGTTGGTTTCTCCATAACACCTTCACGGATGCAATTTCTTTGTTTCTCAACTTTCGGACCTGCCTATCAAGAATAGCAACTGGAATTTCTTCATATGACAATTCTTCACTAACCTCGATGGTCTCAAGTGGCACAATAGCGGGCGGGAGATTTTCTACTATAGTAACGTAGGAATTTATCTTGGCACCACGAAACCCTGAGTATATTGGTTAAAATGTTTACGGGTCCTTACATAAAGACTCTACTAGGCTCCGATACATCCAATCTCATGAATCTATTGGCAAAAGCCTGAACATACATAGCCAAAGGCCTCTCCCCAGCCGGAATAAATGCTAAACTCCCCATACTCTCTACCTTTCTACTCAAGGTGTCTACTACCACATTGGCCTTCCTCGGATGATAAAGAATAGTGATATCATAATCCTTTAATAGCTCCAACAATCTCCAATGGTTCAAATTCAAATCATTATGTTTAAACAGATGATGGAGACTTTGATGATCCGTATACACCTCACAAGACAAGCCATATACGTAATGCCTCAAAATATTGAGGGCGTGAACAATAGCTGCTAACTCCAAATATGTATTGGATAGTTCTTTTCATGGGGCTTCGATTAGCACGATGCATAGGCAATCACCCTAAAGGAAACACCAAAACTAGAGTTGTAGTCAAAGTTATCTTGAGCTTCTGAAATCTCTTCTCACACTCATCTGACCAACTTAACGGAGCACCTTTCTGAGGAAACTTAGTTAATAAAGTTGCAATAGAGGAAAACCCCTCAACGAAGCGACGCTAATAACCAGCCAAACACAAGAAGCTCCTGATCTCTGTAGTGGTAGACTGGGCCAACTCTAAACTTCCTCAATCTTCTTCCAGTCTACCTTGATTCTATAATTAGATACCATAGGACCCAAGAATGACACTGTGTCCAACAAAAGCTCACAATTGGAGAACTTAGCATGCATCTATTTCTCCCTCAAAGTTCGCAGCACAATCCTCAAATGATGCTCATGCTCCTCTCTACTATGGGAATACATCATATATCATCAATGAACACAATGACAAAAAGAATATGAATAGGGCTGGTACACATTGTTCATCAAACGCGTGAAGGCTATTGACGCATTAGTGAAACCAAAAGACAACAAAAAAACTCATAATGCCCATAACGAGTCCGGAAAGCAGTCTTAGGGATGTCTAAAGCCCTAATCTTCAACTGTTGATACCCCGACCTCGAGTCAATCTTTGAGAACACCCTGGCACCCTGAAGCTGGTGAAATAAATCATTAATGCTCGGTAGTGCATACTTTTTCTTGATGGTCAGCTTGCTTAACTGCCAATAGTAACTACACATTCTCATAGACCCATCATTTTTCTTAACAAACAACACTAGTGCACCCCAAGGTGAAACACTAGGCCTTATAAACCCATTATCTGGCAACTCTTGCAACTTTTTATTTATGTTCTTCAACTCCGCAGGAACAATGCGATACGGTGGAATAAAAATAGGCTTAGTCTCTATCGGGTGGCAATGCCCTGTTGGTCTGAAGGAAACATCCAGAAACTCCCTCACTATTGGAATTGACTCAATAGTAGGATTATTGCCACTAGTATTTGTGATAAAGGGTAAATATTCCAAACATCCCTTGTCAACCATCCATTGAGCCTTCAAGAATGAGATTACTCTATTAAGAGTGCAATCAAGAGAACCCTTCCACTCCAACCTCGGCAACCCCGGCATCGCCAATGTCACAGTCTTAACATGATAATCAAGAATAACATGGTACAGAGAAAACCAATTCATACCCAAGATTATATCAAAATCCACCATATAATAATAGAAAGCCCAACATAATCTCGAAACCACAAATCGTGACTATACTAGACTGATAAACTCGATTCACCAGAATGGAATCACCAACAGGTGTAGACACATGTACATGAGTAGCAAGAGAATCACGAGGCATATCCAGGCAAAGAAGTAATGTATGATGACACATATGAATAAGTAGAATCAGGATCAAACAATACTGAATCATCCTTATGGAACAAAGAAACAATACATATACTAACAACATCAGAAGTAGCAACCTCTGTACTCCATTGAAATGCATAGCATCTGGCCTGTCCCCCACTGGACTTAGCACCCCCTTTAGGACAACCATGCCCTGAATGACCTCCAACCCAAGTTGGGTGAGCGAGTGGTGTAGTAACCAGTACGGGAATCATAGTCTGGCCTTCGTACTGCACTGGACCTCTACAAAGATGGGGATGGTATTTCCTGACATGCCCAACTCTCCACAGTCATAGTAACCTCTTACCGAAAATGACTGTGGGGCCTTAGTCAGACCCTACAAACCAGAATACCCACTACAAGAATCTGGTACTGATGAACACTGAACATATGGAACGTGATAAGAACTTTGAATGAAGACTACACAAAAACTCCTCGACTAGGTGATGGTGGATGACTGGCCTAGTAGAATGGCCTCTACTAAATTTTCCTCGACCCCCAGGTGAGGCACCATTGAAGCTACCTGAATGTCAGGGCCTTTTTTCCCTACCCTGCATTATCTCTCTAGTCTCGATACAGATGCACTCTACACGATGCACTATCTTTACCACCTGGTGAAAAGAAGTCTCGGTCTATGTCTCTCTAGCCATAGCAAGGCAAATACTAGGGTGAAGACTCTTAATGAACCTCCTCACTCTCTCCTCCCTAGTGGAATCAAAATAGTAGCATGATGGGACAGCTCGGTAAATCTTATCTCATACTCAATAACTAATATTTGACCCTAATGAAGGCACTCAAACTGCCTCCTCAACTCCTCTGTCTTAATGCATGGCACGAACTCGTCCAAACATACCCTAGAGAACTGAGCACAGGTAAGAGGAGGTGATCCTGCTTGTTCGCCTAGCTCACAAACCGGCCACCACCTCTTGGCTGGACCCTGCATCTAGAAGGGTGGTAAAGTCAAACCCATTGGACTTAACTAGTCATATATTGTGCAGAATCTCATAACAAATATCCATGAATCCCTGACTATCCTCTGAAAGTGTCCCACTAAAGTGAGGAGGATACAAATTCGTGAACTTATCTAACCTCTTTAGCCCATCAACTTACATAACCGGCTAATCCTCAGACTGCACGACAATAGTAGGCTGAACTCCCCAACTAACAATACTCCGGGGGTTTAATAATCATGTGCCACCTTCTCTGGGGCATGAGTAGCTGAAGACTATGCTCCACCCCCTGCTTGGGAAGTAGCTCGTACAGTAGGAAATGCCCCAGCCATAACCAAACTCTCGAACAAACCAACCATGCGGATTAAAGCATCTGAACAACTATCAAAATGAATAAACCCTAGAGAAACTTATCTGGTACCTCTGGCTTGACATAATCATGAACCTGCTCCTCTACATGAGCTATAGGTGGATCCACGCAGCTACACAAGCAGAGGCTCTAGTTGTGGCGCATGCTCCACCCCTACTCACATACACCAGAACATCGTATCCTCACCATTTGTGAGTGAATAGAAAAACAACGATTCAGACTGAGCGATAAACAAATCTACACGACAAAAAATTAAAGAAATAGATATTTTTCTGACAACCCTGTAGCCTCTCGAAGATAAGTACATATGTCTTTGTACCGATCCGCAAGACTCTATTAGACATGCTCATGACTCTAGAGACCAAAGCAACCTGGTGCTCTAATACAAACTAGTCACGACCTAAAATCCCATCGGATTTGTGATGGCGCCTAACACCGCTTGCTATGAAAGCTAACAATCAATAAGCAGAAATAAACTTAAGTAACAGTATTAAGCAGTCTCAACAGTGGAATAACATAAATAACTACAGTCAATAGCAATAATAGAACTAAACACCGTCCCACGACCTGGTGTCATCGAGTATATGAGCTCTACAAAATTTAAATGCAAAGTCAGAACCAAAAGTGTAGTATTGTCAAAACGATGGAACAATAATAGCATCAACTAAGAGAAAAGGAACTTCAAGGCCTGCTAATGGAAGAGTAGCTACCTCAAAATCTCAAAAACTACTACTGGTGCAACTCTCTAGCAATAACCTCTCTCATCAGCACCCGGATCTGCACATACAGTGCAGAGTGTAGTATGAGTACAACCGACCCAGTGTACTCAATAAGTAATAAGCCTAACCTCGGGTTGAAAGTAGTGATGATCTTCTTAGTGTCCAATATTCATTTCCAATAGCCAATAACACCAATAAAGGTATAACAATGACAAAGGGAAGAGTAGCTCAAGTAATATCAATTTCAACATTTTCACAATGATAGGAGAAATAAGCATGCTTTTCAAGAATAACAGTTAAGGCATAAATTCTTCCATAATAATTACCTAAATATGGTTCTATCATTTTAACTTTAATTCCAAGTTATACATATCCAACAGAGACATCAAGTACCAATTAGAATGAGGGAAGAAATACAATTTTATACCTGCATGACAAGTATACATGTAAATCATCAAGAATACCAAATCTTAGCATATGTATAGTGCCTGACACAAACACCCTTCAATGGCAGACACAACAACACTCAACACTATACGGGTGCCAGACATAAGTCCCTCACCAAGCACATATATGACCTGTGTGGCTGCACCTACAGGTTAAAATCTAACTCCCGAGGGACGGGTCCTAGCCCAAGCGCTAAACGAGTCTAATTCAATGATCACTATCACTTAGCCCAATATGAGGCTTGGCGCACACGTCACCTCAAAATCAATACCACTCAGCCCAATGTGGAGCATGAAGCATGTGTCACCTCACTATCAGTACCAAATGTGCTATTTGGCCCAAGATTAGTCATTAATCGCTCAAGTCTCAAATACTCACATCTCACAGTACTCAGCTCGACCAATGTCACACATATAAAAGCACCAACAACAAGTAAGATAACATATAAATAATGCATAGTGATAGAGATGTAATACACGGTTGTAACATCATGACTAAGAATATGAGTAAAATTAAGGTAAACAACTCAATTTAGTAAGAATAGTCATATCATATCTCAAACAGATAAGCCCATAGCCTAAACATGATTTCTAACATGAAAAATAGCTCACATAGTTATACAGGTGCAAAAAACATGGAAATAACGGGGCACGATAGCAAACAAGGCACATAATAGCCTAAATTCTACCCAAATCATGAATAACCCCGGTGTACGCAAATACACTTTTCACCTAGCACGCGCGTCACCCCCAATCTATACCAAATACCATAGCCATTTGGAAATTACCCTCAAACCAAGTTTAGACAAGTTACTTACCTTAAAGTGCGAGAAATAATACTCCAAAAAGCCCATGCTTCCTGAATTAGCCTTCGAATAGGACAGATCCAGCCAAACATAACTCAATAATTTCAAACAAGGCTATAGGAATCGGTTGAAAACAATAAAGCACCATTGTTTTCAAATTTCACAAAGTCAACCAAAAAGTCAACCGAAACCTGACCAATTTTACAAATCCCGACTACCTATTCGAATACATGTCTAAATATATAAGTTTCATTCAAATCAAACTCCGCATGCTCTGGGTGGTCCAAAACACACCCGAGCCACACTTGACCCCGTCCAATCACACCAAAAAGACCGTAAACACTATCTCGACCAATTTGAAGCCTCCAAACACATGTAAGTATTACACCCCATACCTTCATTTTAGGATGTGTATTAAGTGAATCAATTTAAGACTTAGAGTTTAAGGACCTTTACGAAGATAATGATGGGTTAAAACAAGTGTTAAGGTAGTATCGTGAGGGTTGGAGGCTAAACCAATTAAAGATGTTATAACCCATATATTTGAGGTAAAACTAAGAGTGCTTAATATTTTAAGTAGTTCATGTTTTAAGGTAATTAAATTATATAATATACATATGTTACGTTTTGAAGTCAAACAAGTTTTACAACTAAAGTCGGCAAAAGTTATTGCACGTTACGTTCATAATTTTACTGAAATTTGGGTGGAATGCCACTGAGCTTTTATTCCAAAGTACTTGAATTTATGGGGGTGATCCATCCAACAAATTTAAGATCTTAAAGTTTAATTTCCAATCCGTTCGTCAAGACGACATTGGAGCAGAGAGATATTCGCGTTTTTGGGAGACTGCACACGCAGCTCCTATAGGGCCCACTTAGGCGATGGTCGACCTATTATTTTTGTAAAACGATTTGGACGACAATTCTTGCTCATTTTTCGACCCAAATTCATCCCCACGCTCCTCCTAACCCTCCTAAACAGATTCCAAACGTTCAAGGGTGATTCTAAATTGATTAAACCATATTTCAAGATCAAAAGTTAGGCATGGTGATGAATAACACTCCTATAGTGTTGTAGTGTGATTGAGGGTTGTTGTGAGCAACACCATCAGGGATTTCAAGTAGTATCTACTTCCTAAGGTAAGTAAATCATGTTATTGGTTTCTCTTAAGTTTATTCACGTTTTGGTTGAATTGTTTGAGCTAAAATCAACAAGATAGAAATTGACATTGCATCAAGAATTGTTATCTTTTTCTGGGCTGTGATGAGGCTATATATATGGTTTGTTGTGGCTGCAAATTGTGAGAAATAATTTGATTATGTTATGGGTGTTGTTTCTAAGCCTATCTATGTGTTAATTAAGTTTATTGAAGACGAAAACATGAAAAATAAGAGATTGACGATATAGGCTAAGGTGCTAGGCGCGTGGACTATTTTTGAAGATTATTCTTATGATGTTTTGGGCTAAAAATGATATGGTAAGCATAAGTATGACGTTATATATATTGTAGGTATAATCATGGAAAAGGAATTTGATTCAAATTATAGTTTTTAATCATAAATCGATCTTGCCACTCAAAATGGTTGTTGAAGTAATCACACAGTTTATTTTGAATTGTATTGGTATTTGGGTCGTTTGGTCACTTTTAGTAACTTATGGGATGTAGTATAAGTAAGGGAGGTGATTTATTTTTTCTTGTAGGATATTGTTGTCGAAATATGAGAGTTATGACGCCTATATGATAATGGCGAACTCATTTTACTCATTGTACATGTAAGAAGATTATATTGAGCTTGGTTGACGATTGGAGAGAAGTTTGCAAAGGTATGTGAAGGATAAACCTTTTCTTCATTTTGGCATGAGCACATAACTAAATACGTTTGATAACGCGACAAAAAGAGAAGTTCACACTTCTAAATTTATGTACATTATCCTAGTCACATAAGTTAATAGTAGTCTCCCTTATTAGGACTTTATATTGAGTTAAGTATTCTCTTCTTTCAGTCAAGGGAGCATAGGGTCTATATATATACATTATTATAGTATTTTCACCACCACCGAGCTATAATCCGTGGGCAGGTCCCTGTTAGGCAACCTCTGATCATATGGTAAGTTATATATCGAGCCTACTATGGCCAGGTGCCTATGAGAGAGCCCAGAAATGTCGAGCAATAATTTATATACCAAGCCTAGTATGGTCGAGCGCCTATGAGCGAGCCTCTGATGGCCAAGCAGTTACACGTACCGAGCCTTATAGGGGTGGATAGCTAATTTACTTACTATATTGAGAGAGTTGAGTCAGTATTAGTAGGTAAGCATATATTCAAATCATCTTTGACTACCAGTTACTTTCAGTTATTGTATTATGAGTTAAGTTTCAGCTTCAGCTATCCTATTGCCTTACATACTCGGTACATTATTTTGTGTTGATGTCCCTTTTGCCAGGGACGCTGCATTTCTTGCCCGCAGGTTCGGACAGACAACCGGATAAACCTTCTTAGTAGACAGATCCGGACATCAGCTTGATTGGTATATTCCACTCCCCTGGAGTTATCAGGTCTAGACTTTGGAGTCCATTTTGTATATACAGACTTAAAGCCTAGGTCGGGACCTTATCCTGACCATAATACAGTTCTGTTAAAGGCGTGTAGAAAAGTCATGTATAAGTTGTATTTCAGCCTGCACAGTTATGTATACCCCTTAAATGAGATAGATGTAATTTTCAGATTATTTAGGATGTGGCCTCGTCGGCCTTGATTGGTATCATAAGCTTGCTGGTAGACCTTATCGGCCTAAGTTGAGGGATACCCCTCCAGAGTTCACAGTTACAGAGTGGTGCGCTCGAGCCGCGTATGGCACCGGGTGTCAGCCATGCCTCCCCAGGTTTAATAGTGACTATAAGTGTCACGTCCCAAGCTCGGGAAGCACGACCTGCGCTCAACCGAGTGAACCCGGCTGAGCAAGCTTGTTAAATACTTTCTACCCAATTAACCCATGATCAAGAAAAGGTGTGATTTCATTAATTATATAGCAGGAATCTCATTCATACAATCCTAAATCATTTCATTAGTCATTGCGCCTTTAAGTCTCAAAATAAACATTTCTTATAGTTCAAATGGAACAAGTGATCAAACACAACAGAACTTGTTTAACATTCCCAACACCCATATACAACCCACATAGTGTGTACGGAGCCTCTAAAGATACAAAAGAGAGTAAAGATGGTGCCGGCAACAAGGCCCCGACTATACGTCAAAAAGTGACCATAATATAAACAAAAGATACAATACATGACCCCGAAATGAAATGGGGCTCACCGAGTCCGCTGAGAAGAGGATGTAGCACTATCTGTAACCCGCACTGTCTGCTATGAAACCACCTGCATCCATTTAAAGATGCAGCGCCCCCGGCAAAAGGGACGTCAGTACCGTCAAATAGCACTAGCATGTATAGTTAAACACCAACTCAATAGAATGAATAATAATACAAGAGGAACAATCAAGAATTCAATAAGGGCTTATAATAGTAGTAAAACAACAAGTTAAGGATCATATACATTTTCAAGATAATTTCCATATTACTAGGTTGGGTGACCTTTAGTACGGATGTTCCACAATTCATAATACCTCTGTATTCTTACATGGAGTCCAATCTCGGCCCAATCGGCTAGGCCGCCTCATTTGAGACATTAACACAATTTCATTATAACTTTCTAGCACAGTACCTCCATGTGTGGGGCATGGCGTTCGATCACGGCACGATCGGCTAGGCCATCTCATTTGAGACATCAACCCTTTTCACAATTTAATCCACAATACCATTGTGTCCTTACACGGAGTCCGATCTTGGCTCGACCAGCTAGGCCATCTCATTTGAGACGTTACATTTTTCAGTCAATCACCTCACATCGTACTTCTTTCATATACTTCCAATTCATTGACACTAGTGATTACGATTACAAAGTCATTCTTGGTACTTGGCCGTATTTCATAGTTCCAGACCCCTTTTTCCACATTCAATATCACTATTGTCACGCCCCAAACCTGAAGGGACATGGCTGGCACCCGGTCCCATACTCGACCCGAGCGTACCACTCCGTAACAATGAACTCTAGAGG
>AWOL01S0051050.1:0-14232 GCA_000715115.1 Nicotiana otophora
TTGTAACTTTCGAGGTAACATGATTAAATTGCTTTATATATTTTCAAAGATGATCTCATTTTTCTTTTCTTTTGGGTCCTACACTAGTTTGCTCCCGACGCAGTTTTACGTACAAAAAAAAATATAGGGTGTAACACAAACCAAACATGCACACAAGTCATAAAATATCATACGAACTTACTTGCACTATCAAATCGCCATAATAACACCTAGAACTACGAATCGGACACCAAATCAAAGGAAGTTTACAAGAAAACTTTAAAACTTATATTTTTACAACCGGACGTCCGAATCACGTCAAATCAACTCTGATTCTCACCAAATTCAGCAGACAAGTCATAAATATTATAGTGGACCTATATTGGTCTCCGAAATCAAAATACGGACCCGAGGTCAATAAATCCAACATCAGTAATTTCTTAGAAATCATTAAGCTTTCAAGCTTTTAATTCTTTATCAAAATTCCATATCTCGGGCTAGAGACCTCAGAATTCGATTCCGGGCATACGCCCAAGTCCCAAATCACGATACGGACCTATCAAAAGTTTTAAAACACTGATCCGGGTCCGTTTGCTCAAAATATTGACCAAAGTCAACTTAGTTGAGTTTTAAAGCTTTATTTCATATTTTAATCTATTTTTCATATAAAAACTTTTCGGAAAATTATACGGACTGTACACGCAAGTCGAGGAATGATAAATGGTGCTTTTCGAGAAATGAGAATAATAGCAACCATTTGCAAGCAAAAGTTTTCTAGTTTAATCTTCGCTGAAAGATCTCACATTTCCTTCTTAAAATCTGCGAATGTGCATAGCCAGTAATTCTTTGGCACAATAATTTGCTGGTTTCTTGCTTTCTTATAAACCAATTGAAAAGTCTGGAATTATTGCACAGAAATTACGTAGAGCTGTGGTTATGTAAATGACTCTTTGGTGATTAGTAAAATAATTCAGTTACCAAAAAAGAGGGTAAATCACAAAGAATAAGAGGATAGAGAGCAAACAAAACAATAATGCATACATTAAGGAGCAAAATGCAAAGAACTCCGTCAATTTTCATTATTCAATTTTCTTTAAAAAAAAGAACAAAAAGATACCAAAATTCAGAACATATATAATAGAGCAATTTATACTAGCTACCTACTCAAGTCAAAATAATTACTCGTTTATACCCATTTTAAAAATAATTTCAATACATACCTATTCCACCAAAATCAATTACCCGTCCATCTATCTCTGCCTAAAAAAGGAGTTATTATCACGGCCTTTGTAGTAGAACTCATATTCAACGAAAGTGATAAAGCTAAAGGCAAAATAACATATCTAAATTTTAGTATAATCGATGACGCACAAAATTGAATTAATTAGATTATGTGACAACTGATATTATTTCAGTTCAATAATTGAATTAAAATATTTTTTTTTAAACTCTTTGCGTACAACTGTATACTCTGTTGGTATAGCTATATACTATACTGGTATCATATGTTAGTTGGAACCTTTTTTGATTGTATTAGCTATATTTAATCGGTACACTATTTGATTTTTCTTTACAATAGTAGAATAGTACAATATCTTGAATTTTTATTAATTTTTCTTTATGCATGTGTATTATGTAATCATTTTAATTTTTTCTTTATGCGTTTGTTTTATATAATAGTATTATAGTACAATATCTTGAAATATATTATTATATTAATATGTGGTACACTATTTTTTGATTTTTCTCTTTATGCATGTGTATTATGTAATAGTAGTATAGTCCTATATAGCTGTCTGAAATTAATTAGTAGAATTGTATACCCTATTGGTATAATTATATGTCATATTGGTATCATATAGTAGTTGGAATATTTTTTGGTTGTTTTAACTGCATTGTTTAAGTTAATTCTATTCTGAAATGATTTATATGATCATGTTTTGCTGTGTTGGATTTTCTTGTACTTATGGAGATATAGCTTTTGTGTATTATGTAATAGTTGTATAGTTATATGCAGTTGTTGGAATGACCCCATACAATTATATACCCTATTAGTATAGTTATATACTATATTAGTATCATATGCTAGTTGAATCCTTTTTTGGTTGTATTAGATGCATTTAATTAGTACACTATTTGATTTTCTTTTAATAATAGTAATATAGCACAATATCTTGAAGTACTTTATTATATTAATATGGGATACACTATTTTTTATTTTTTTCTTTATGCATGTGTGTTATGTAATAGTAGTGTAGTCATATAGTTGTCGGAAATTAACCAGTAAAACTGTATACCATGTTGGTATAGTTATATGCCATATTGGTATCATATGGTAGTTTAAACATTTTTTTTGTTGTTTTAGCTGCATTTTTAAGTGAATTCTATTCTGAAAATATTTATATGAATATGATTTACAGTGCTGGGATTTGTTTTTGTGCCGATGGACATAGATTATGTGTATTATGTAATAGTTTTATAGTTATAGAAAATTGTTGGATCGACCCCATACAACTATGTAGCCTGCTAGTATACGGAATGAGCAAGTTGTTTTGCGAATATTTTGCTTGCAATGCGAGCATGTAATTTTCTCATACTTTTATTTCATCCTTTAATATTTTAGTATAGTAATATAGTCGTGGAGAGTTGTAGCAATATTCTAGAGCAATCATATACTCTGTTGGTATACGTGTATACCATATTACTATCATATGGTACTAGCAGTCTTTTTGCTACTTATATTTTTATTGCATTTTCTAATATTTTATTATCATTTCTATTCTAACTAGTATATATGAAGATTTTATGGCTGTAGATTGTGTTTTCTTGCTCCATAACTGGTTGTGTTATTGCTAATGGTAGAGTGTGTACTGATATTTATAGGGAAGGAGATCAAGTTTTGCATGGCAATCACGTGTTGATTCATAAAATCTGATTATATAATTTATGGTGCTCAGCAACAGACAATGTGATATTCAGTAAATTCGATCAAGTGGCAACTGATATTATTTCAGTTTAATAATTGAATTAAAAAAAAAAAGACAAGAGGTATATTATACTAGTTATATTAAAAAAAGGTGAACAAATATTTACTATATCAGTTATTTATTTATTGTATAAAAAAAAATAAAAAAAATAGTGAAAACAGTAAATGAAATTAGATTATGAAGAGAAAAAGAATATATATAAAAAAGAAGTTAAATGAAATTAGAAAAGGAACAAGAAATAAAAAAAAAAAAAAGCAAAAAAAGGAGCCAAAATTGAGTGAGAAATTAAATTATGATAAACAATAATAATATGATTTGGACCAAAATAAATAAACAGAAAAAGAAAAAAAAAAGAAAAAAAAGAAGAAAACGAGAAAAAAGAAAAGGAGAAAAGAAGGAAAAAAGACAAGAAGATGAGAAATAAAAAAGAAAAGGAGAAAAAAGACAATATGTAGGAAAGGTAATTAGTTTGATGGATAGAAAAGGTTAAATAATTCTATTTTTGTGGGTAATTATGTCGTTCACCCTATATAATATTACATCTTACTAGAAATATAACACTTATACATGTGATCTAGGGGTGTCAAATGTGTGGGTTGGACTGATTTTGGGCGGGTTAAAATAGGTTGAGTAAATAAATGGGCGGGTCAAACTTGGTTGAGATGAGTTGGATTAAGTTGGGCTAATATTTGGGTCAAGCCCAACCCGCCCAACTATTGCCAAGCTTTAATTAATGTGTATTGTTTTCTTATGAATTGTTTAATTATTAAATAAGACTTTTTTCTTTTGTTATGGTCATATACAAAAGATATTTTATTTTAAAGATATTTTAGCAAAGTTACACATGGTTCAATTTGGATAAAAATTAACCTATTTTAAATGGGCTGAAATGAGTTGTATCAAGATGGGCTGAGTTCAACAACATTGACCAGCCCAACCTTTGGCAAGTTAGACGGGTCAAATGAGTTTGTGCTTAATTACCACCCCCAGTGTGATCATAACAAACACTACTAAAAAACAGCAAATTTGCGACTGAATAATTCCGACCGATTTAGTTCAGTCGCAATTTTCGACTGATTCAGTCGGAAACTTTATTGAAAAAACATGTTAATTTTTTTAAATATATTTTGGCTCCAAATTGCGACTTTTTCAGTAGCTCGTTTACGCGAAAAATTCTGTAAAAATATGTTGTATGATTTTCAACTGAATCAGTCGCAAAAAATAAAATTTAAAAAAATAATTAAATGTTTCGACCGATTTGGTCGGAATCTGCAATAAAAATATAACAGGAAGACTGAGCGCATGCCATAGCCTAATGTGCCAGCACCAAACATGCCAACAAGTGTCTTAGAGCAACTCAATTATCTTTCTATCCTACTGTTGCGGCCAAACGCACACACAAGTATACACAGTTGTCAAGTAATAAAGTGATAAGATAGAGTGTCGAACCGACGAGGACTTATTATCAACTATTAACTAGATCAGACTATCCTAATTATCAAAACAAGAATTAAACCCAAAAGTAGTGATGCTAAAGTAATTAAACTAAAATAAATAAATAATGAACTCTGAACAAAGGAAGAACATATTTATATATTATCAATGTAATGAAAACGATCTAGGGTTATGGGCTATGTAACATTCCTATTGTATTCTTCAACTGAATTGACTAACTACTTCATCTAGTATCACGGCCCAAAATCCATTATAGGTCGTGATGGCGCTTAATGCCCCGTCAGTCAAGCCAACGTTAATTGATCAATTTAATTACTCATTTTATTACTTTCGAAATCATAAATCTTTAATAAGAAAAGAAATTTATTCTTTTAAATCCACGGGAATATATAAAATTTGTAGTTTATAAGAGAAATGAAAGGCGATGATAATATTCAGAACCGTAAGCATCAACTAGTATATCCCCAAAACCTGGTGTCACAAGTGCATGAGCATTTACTAAGGAGTACAATAATAATACAACATCTGTCTAGAATATAAATGAGACTAGATAAAATAAATAGTACGATGGAGACTCTATGGATTGCGATGCGTAGCCTGGAATGTAGCTCAGATAAAGTGTCCTCAACAGCTGCACTATACGCGCCAAGATGATCACCGAATGACCCTGTCAGATCCTGCACATTTAGTGCAAAAGTGCAGCATGAGTACGTAAATCAACATGTACCCAGTAAGTATCTAGCCTAACCCCGGAGAAGTAGTAACGAGGGGTCGACATCAACACTTACTAGTAGTTCAATAAATCAACATGGTAAATCATAAATAGATAAGAAGCACAACAGTAGTAGTGAGGTAAAACTGTAACTAACACAATCTTTCAAAATTTCTTTTAACGACATCAATTTCTCAATCTCGTATTCTATCTCAACAACTCAGAAATATCAAGTGCCAATATCAAACGGATAAGAAAGTACAATATAAGATGCAAGGCATTAGTGGAAGGAAAATCTCGCGAATATTCAGACAGCTAGCAATATAAAGAACGATTATGCCGAGGTAGTACGACAAGATCTCAGAAAGAGTATGATACTTCCGAGGCGAACGGCCCGCTCCCATGAGAGTGTGGTATATAATCCTGCCGAGGCATTCGGCCCGCTTTACAATAAAGGAAAGGAATTATCGAATTATGTGACATGAGCTTACGATACAGTATATGAACACAAGGTGAGTATAACCTTTACCGTTTCTCAAATAACTTTCTAACAATTCAAGGTAATAAGTCTCGGCCTCATATATATNGAAATAAAGGCATGGGCCTCAATGGAATCAAATTGCACGATGAGGAATCAAGAAGGGAAGTACTCCTAACAACCCTGTAGCCTCTCGAAGATAGGTACAGACGTCTCCGTACCAATCCGCAAGACTCTACTAGACTTGCTCATGACTCATGAGACCCAAATGAACCTAACGCTCTGATACCAAGCTACCACAATCCAAAATCCACTATAGGTCGTGATGGCGCCTGACGCCGCTGTCAGGCAAGCCAACGGTGATTAATCAATTTAATTACTCATTTTATTACTTTCGAGATCATAAATTTTTCATAAGGAAGGGAATTTACACTTTTTAATCCACGGGAACCTACAGAATTTGTAGTTTATAAGGGAAATGAAAGGCGATGATAATATACAGAACCGTAAGAATCATCTAGTATATCCCAAAACCGGTGTCAGAAGTGCATGAGCATTTACTATGGAGTGCAATAATAACACAACATATGTCTAGAATGTAAATAAGATAGGATAAAATAAATAATATGATGGAGACTCTGTGGACAGAGATGCGTAGCCTAGAATGCAGCTCACAAGAAGTCTCCTCAACAGCTGCGCCTACACGCCAAGATGATCATCAAATGCATCTGTCAGATCCTGCACATTTAGTGCAGAAGTGTATCGTGAGTACGTAAATCAACGCGTACCCAGTAAGTATCTAGCCTAACCCCGGAGAAGTAGTGACGAGGGGTCACATCGACACTTACTAGTGGTCCAATAAATCAATATGGTAAATCATAAAAAGATAAGAGTACAACAATAGTAGTGAGATAAATATGTAACTAACACAATCTTCCAAAATTTCTTTTAACGATATGAATTTCTCAATCTAGTATTCTATCTCAACAGCTCGGAAAAATATCTAGTGCCAATAGCAAGTAAATAAGAAATACCATATAAAATGCAAGGCATCAGTAGAAAACAACATCTCGTGAATATTCAGACTGCTAGCAATATAATGCAAGATTATGCCGAGATCGTACAGCCAGATTTCAGAAAGAATATGATACTATAGAGGCGATCGACCCGATCCTATCATAACGTGTGCACTGCCGAGGGTCGAGCGGCATGAACCATAGATGCGTCTATTATACTACCGAGGCGAACAACCCGCTCCCATGTGAGTCTGGTACATAATCTTGCCGAGGCTTTCGTCCTGCTCCACAAGAAAGGAAAACAATTATCGAATTACAAGACACGAGCATACAATACAGTATATGAACACAAGATGAGTATAACCTTTACTGTTTTTCGAATAACTTGCCGACAACTCAAGGTAATAAAGCTCGACCTAATATATATATATATATATATATTTCTAAATCAAGTTCGGTTATAATTTTCATTAATTAAGCCAGCAGGATGAGTTCAAATATTACATGGTGAAGTTCTAAGTCTACCCGGACATAAAAATACTTTAGCTACGTACGGACTCTCGTCACCTCGTGTGTACGTAACACCCACAATTAATAGCACATAACAATTATATCACTTAGGGGGTAGTTCCCCCCTCACAAAGTTAGACAAGAGACTTACCTCGCTCTGAAGTTCCATAACCGGCTCCAACGCCTCTCTAACACCTTAACTCAAAGCCAAACATACCGAAACTTGTCAAACAATGTGTAAATCAATCAAAATATACTCCAATATTTAAAATATAACAATTTATAATGATTCCTAACTCCAATTGAAAAGTCAGTAAAGTCAACCCTCGGACCCACATGCCCCGATTCCAAAAATATTTGAAGATAAACTTTACCCATAACACCATGAACTCAAATATATAATTTATTCCTAATTCCATTTCCAAAATCATGGTCAAAATCCAAAATTATCAATTCTAGGTTTTCCTCTTAAAATCCACAATTTCCACGGACAAATCCGTATATGATCCAAGTATTTAACTTGTAATAGGTGGGAATCACTTACCTCGTGTTGCTCGATAAAAACCAATAAAAATATCTCCTCAACTTCGGCCAACCCCAAGAGAAAATGAGAGAAATGAGACCTAAGTCTCGATATAAAAGCACCATTGCCCAGAGACTTTCTTACTAGCGGATCACCAGCCGCACCTACGGAAACATCCATCGCAGGTACGGTTCTCTCAAACCAGGCAAATCTGCTTCTGCGGACCAAATTCCTCTCCTGCGCGATCGTTTATGAGGTCCATCCCACGATCCCGTGCTTTCGCACGTGCGGAGACCTTCCGCTTCTGCAAACCTAGCTGCCCAGCTCGCTTTCTGCTTTTGCGGAGCATTCTACGCATCTGCGGGCTCGCAGATGCGGAAATATCCTCGCATCTGCGGCCATCCCAGCTCGGTCCAAATGTCTCTTTTGCGACCACAACACCGCACCTGCGGCCCTTTCCACGCAGGTGCGATTGTACCAGATCTCAACTACCTCAACACTTCTCCCAAGTCCAAACTCGATTCATTTTCAATCCGATTCGAATCCGGGGCCCCTGGGACCCTGTCCAATCACCTTAAAAAGTCCCAATACCTTATACAAACACATACAAAGACTCGAAATGCCACAAATAACATCAAAATCTTGAATCAACGATCAAAATCTTTCTTTCAACTTTCAAACTTCCAAATTTCGACGAATGCGTCCGAATCATAACAAAACATTCCAGAATGACACCAGACCTTGCATATAAGTCACAAATCACGATACAAACTTATTCCAAGGCTCGAAATCCCAAACAGACATCGATAATACCAAAGCCTACTTCAAACCAAACTTAAGAAATCCTTAAACCTTCAAAATGCCAACCTTCCATAATAAGCACCGAAATGCTTCCGGACCACCCGATACTCAACCCGAACATACGCCCAAGTCCGAAATCATCATACGAACCTATTGGATCCTTTAAATCTCGATTCCGAGGTCGTTTACTCAAAAGTCAAACGTTAGTCCATTCTTCCAACTTAAAGTTCTGAAATTAGAATTTTCCTTCCGAATCAACTCCGAACTTCTCAAAATCCAGTTCTGACCACACGTACAAGTCGTAATACATGAAGTGAAGCTACTTAAGGCCTAAAACTGCTGAACGACGTGCTAGAGCTCAAAATGACCGGTCGGGTCGTTACATCTAGTTTATTGGTTGACATGATTAATATTGCTCATAAGAATTTATCGAGTTCTTACTCGCCTATTCAAGCTAACCTAACGCCTATATGTCTATGGAATTAGAACTAACAAGAACGCATTTGTAATTCCTGTAAATCAACCAAGCAAGACAATCAAGTATATGTCTATCCTAACCGCGAAACTGTTCCCCGATGCTCAAGTTCAAGAATTTGCTCTACTCAATCCTATGTGCAATCTGGAATTCCTATATTCGAATTTAATTCTAGATTCGTAGATAGTATTCAATTGGTGATAAAGTAATCAAATAATTAAGCATATAATTGAATAAATAAACTAATATGATAAATCAATAAACTAAAATCAATATAAATCAAGGTTGTCAATGATCTATTTTGGTGGACCACCTTTGAGTGCAAAACTAGCACCTTTATCTTCTTTAATGGAGGCAGGAGAAGAAAGTTTGTACGAGGAATTTACATGGGGTGAATACAAGAAATCAGCATACTTGACAAGGTTGGGTGATAATAGGCTAGGACTGTTTGAGAGGAAAATTAAAATACGACATGGTCAAAATTTGCTAATTTAGGAAAGATATTTTAGGATTTTGTCATCCAATAGACAGGTTTGGAAAGATTTTGGCTTTGGTTGGAACCCCGAGGTAGAGAAAACCAAGATTTTGTTTTGTTGTTAATTTCATCACCTACTTCTTTTCTTTTTTTGTGTGTTTAACGGAAAAAAATACCCCTGTATACTATAATAAATATCATGTAATCATCATCCTGTCGTCTCTTTGTATACTTGTGGCGAAAGCTCTCGTTTTCTTAGTTAGTTTAATTTCTACACATGTTCAGTAAGGCCTATCCTTAATAGAAAGAATAAATTGTTGGTACGCTTCCTTAAACAAGAGAGAATCTTAGGCCGAACATATCACCGGCTTTCTAATGGTTCGCTTTGCTGCTAGAGTGCAATTGCTTTTTGTTACACTTGAATTGTACGTAATATACAATCTTTTTCGCACTATAGGATTAAAATGTCTTACATGTAAAAGTCCACAATATTTCCTTGGACGTAGTGTAAGTCCGGAATCAAAATGTGGTTCTTTTGAACTCAAACAACCAAAATATGTGAAAAAACCATAGTGACCAAAATATATATATATATATATATAACGCCCTTTTAAAGGGCGCTATACCTTAACGGGAACGGCCGTTAAGGTATAGCGCCCTTTTAAAAGGTGTTGCATATATAACGTCTTTCCTTACCGCACTATATATATTATGTGGGCCCACCAATAATTCTTCTGGACTTAACTGACATAACAATAATTCAAATGGGTATAGCGCCCTTATTTAAAGCACTATACCTAAAAACATTGTACCCCCGGATTAATTTTTTCCTTATTTAAAGAGGTTAAGGATTTTCTAAAAATCCATTCACAAATATTCTCAAGTCTTCTGAAATATTTCTTCGTCAAGTTGTTTTGCATTTTGTCATAATGTCTGAAGAGCGAAGAATAAGGGTTTCATTATATTGGGGGGTGAGGTTGTGGTGGCGAATAACTCAGTAACCTATAGTTTATCTCCACAGTGTCATGTTAAGTTGCCACTTACAATGGAGTACGATACATTGGTATCGTTGTTATGTAAAAAAATGAGTGTGAACAAACGTTCAGTGAACCTTAAAGTAACCGGAAGATATCTGTATTCTGTCACTCCGCAAGGGGTTGCTTGTTATGCTGAGTTTAACATCGAGGACGATGAAACTCTGAGAGATTTTTTGAGGACTCTGATGAATACCGGGAATTTCTTGTGATAAAAATGTTGGAAACGTACGTCAAGGTTGAAGACATTCGCAATAATGAGGTTGTGCAAAGCAGGGATATCCCTCAGTCATCGGCTGGTTATTTTGGAGCAGTTTTAGCCGAACAGATTCCGGCTGAAAGAGTTTGGCCTGATCTAAACTTATCTCCACGGGCGAATGAGGAGCGAGAAAATAATTTCTCTCCTGGTTTATTTAATCCACAAGACGAGTGGTAAACTTCAATTTTCCGTTATATTATGATGTTTATTTTTGCTCTATTGAATTTGTATTAACACTTATATATTTCATAGGGGGTGCCGGCTAGATATGAATTTTACAAGTTATGAACCAACGCCCAGTTGGAATATGCCTAGTTCTGGTGTGTTGGATCATGGTGGTCCATCCGGGAGTCATCACTAACAGGATAATGTCCATCATGGGATGTCAACACATTACGATTTATAAATGAAGTGATATAGCTATATGTAAAGCATTTATCAATTTGAGTAACTCATTATTTTGTTGGCTGCGCGGTAAAAATGAGCATTCTGAAGGTCCCGTCCTTACTCAATTGCCCGAAGATGACATATTTAATCGGGATATGGCAGATGCACAGAGTCAGGAAGAGAATAGTGATTATGACAATAATGCCGATAAGTCTGGATATGACACACCCTTCCCTGATGAGGAGGAAGAGAATGCTGGACCTGATTTGACGAGGGAGCATGCTCTACCCACCGTTAGACCAAGAGTGTACGAGTCTCACGTACCATTTCATTCAAGGGAGATTCCTACCTTGATCATTTGCTAAGTATGCCGGATGTGGATGCCCTCACAAGGCATATTGACAAAATGCGAACAGCAATGTGGGATGAATCTAGAGCAACGGTGCTGTCAAAGGGCATGCTTTTTTCCGATAAAGCACGCCTAACCAGGGCAGTGCTAATGTACAACGTAAAAGAGTGTCGTGAGATCACGGTATGCGAGTCATCTCCAAATGTATACAAGGTAGTCTGCCTAGATGGTTTACGGGTTATAATTGGATGCTGCGTGCGAGGAAGAAGAAAACAAATATGTGGGTTGTGGGTAAATACATTGGCACCCACAATTGTGAAATGAACACATTTAGTGGGAATCATTTTAACCTGAATGCTGACTTGATTTCTCTTGTCTTGATTCCACACATTGAAGCATCTATAAGGTACAAGATCAAAGAGTGTATAACATCCATCCACCAGGAATATGGGCGCACCATTACCAAAAGAAAGGCATTTTTCGGGCGCAAACATGTGTTTGAAATATGGTAACTAGGATAAGTCCTTTCCTTCTCTACCCAGATACATAGCTGCATTGCAACACTTTAACCCCGGGACTGTTGTTGAAAGGAAGCTTGAGCAGAGTCTGGGAATACCAGAACATATATTCAAATATGTGTTTTGGGCATTTAAACCATCAATTGATGGTTTTCTGCATTGTCGGTCGGTAATATCCATAGACGGCACTCATATCTATGGAAAGTATGATATTAAGTTGTTGATCGTTGTTGCAGTATATGCTAATAGAAGTATATCTTTTGCTATTTATGTTAATGAAAGCCAAGATACATGGACATATTTTTGAACCACTTGAAAGAGTACGTTATCAAACAACGTTCAGGTATTTATCTAATATCTGATCGACATGGTGGTATTTTAAGTTCTGTACAGAATTTGCGTGCGTGGCAGGAACTGTATGCCTACCACTGTTACTGTGTGAGGCGCCTAGAGGCCAATTTCCAAAAGGCATATCCCAATAAGGATTTGCATGATTTAATATGGATGGCTGCAATAGATCATCAAGAGTGTAAATTCAGTAGGCGCATGGAATCTATCAGGAAGGAAGACGAGGGAGCCTATCGTTGGTTGAAGCGACATGAGCTTGACAAGTGGACTTTGCATACGGATGGTGGCAGAAGATGGGGAATTCTAACTACAAATGTGTTAGAGTCTTTCAACGGGTTATTGAAGTCTGCACGTGGATTGCCTGTCACTGCCATGGTGCGGATGTCATTCAAACAGATGGCGGAGAGGTTTGTTGAAAGGGCTAGAGGTGCATCTTTATTGATGGAAAGGGGTGTTGAATTTATTCCAATACCAATAAAATAATTTGAGAAATACAGGCAGCGAGCACATTGGCATTCATATTTACAATATTGCAATGAGAAAAATATTTTTGAAGTTTGCACCGCTATCCATCAAAATCGGGGGATTAATACACACACCGTAAATGAAGCCAGAAGGTTATGCTCTTGCGGGAAATGGTCCATCTACCACATGCCGTGCTCACATGCCATCAAGTGCTTTCAACATATAGGTTTAGGGGCAACTAACTACGTTGATAAAGAATATAGTGTTGCTGCATACTTAAAGACCTATAGTGGGCAGTTGCAGCCAGTGGGTGCTGAGCATTATTGGTCGTCGGAACCATTTAAAATGGTGTGTAATAAGGACTATGTACGTCAATGACAAGTGAAAAAAAGAACGCGTATACGGAACCAAATGGATGTTGGTGATACCGTTTATGCACGCAGATGTGGCATATGCTCGCAAACAGGACACGACCATCGTAAATGTCCTTTAGCTGGTTTGGGTGGCCGTGGTAATCTAGCTCCTGGTGGAAGTCATCTAATGTGCCCAACTATCAAGGATACACGTAGTGTTTTGTTTCTGTAATGTGGTTGTAATAAGTGTATGTACTTGTTTATCTTGCAGAATGTATGAAATAAAATTATGTTTCCATTGCTATTAAACCTTATTGATATTTAACATTAATACTTCAGTACAACAATCTAACATAAACCCATTTAAGAAAAAACAATTGTCTTGTCGACCTGAAAAGCTGCTCGCCTGCAAAAGCTATCTTCTGAAAAAGTTGTATAGTACCCGAAAAAATCTTTAACACGTGAAGCATAGCGCGGTGAAATACTACATTATGTATGTTGTCTTGTCAACCTGAAAAGCTGCTCGCCTACAAAAGCTAACTTCTGAAAAAGCTGTATTGTACCCGAAAGAATCTTTAATACGCAAAGCATAATACGGTGAAATACTACGTTATGTGTGTTGTCTTGCCTATAAATAACTAGCACATTTTAGTTATTATCTACGCTTAACCAAAATAAATAGCAAAACTTTCTATAATTTTGTTTTTCTTGCATTAACAAATGTCTGGACGCAATGACCAACCAAGGTGCTATTGTGGCAAACGTGCGATTTTGAAGGCATGTTGGTTAGATGATAATGTTGGGCGCAGATACTGGATATGTCAATAATTGTTTGGACGCAATGACGGAAATCAATGTATATTTGAGGAATGGTATGATGAACCCATTAATCAGGAATACTACAAATCATGAACTCAACCCGTTTTTTCTTCTTTCTTCTCTAATTTGTTTTTCCTCTCATCTCCTCTCCTCTTCTGCCTCACCCGCTCTATTTCTTCATTTTCTTCTCTAATCTAACCGTATAAGGTACGATTTTCCTCTCTCCCTCTCCCTCTCCCGCACCCGCTCCCTTTTTCCCATCCAGCCACCTCCCCCCCCCCCCCCCCCC
>AWOL01S0051050.1:26769-78542 GCA_000715115.1 Nicotiana otophora
TGATGATGTGGGGTTGTGGTGTTGACAATTTTCATGTGATGTTGTGATTTTCTTGTGTTTATTTTTATACCTTGTGCAACTTGTCTTGTTGTTAGTAAATTGATAATAATCTGATTTATGTTGAAATTGGGAGCCTGTGGCTATTGCCAGGCGGTATATAAAATGAATGTGGGCACGAGGTGCCGTGAATTGTGATATGAAATGGGGATATTGGCACGTGAATTGTTCGTGCAGTTGTGATATAAAATGTGGGCACGAGGTGCTGTGATGAAATGATAATGATATTTGGCACGTGAATTGTTCGTGCAGTTGTGATATAAAATGTGGGCACGAGGTGCTGTGATGAAATGATAATGATATTTGGCACGTGAATTGTTCGTGCAGTTGTGATATAAAATGTGGGCACGAGGTGCTGTGATGAAATGATAATGATATTTGGCACGTGAATTGTTCGTGCAGTTGTGATATAAAATGTGGGCACGAGGTGCTGTGATGAAATGATAATGATATTTGGCACGTGAATTGTCCGTGCAGTTATGATATGAAATGAGGGCACAAGGTGCCAGGCAAATATGATGATTTAATTATGGGCACGAGGTGCCGTGAAAATATGAAAATGTGTTGAGACCCGTATTTAAGAAAAATATGAAAATGGGCTGAGACCCGTATTTTGATGATTTTGAAATGAGGTGTCACATGGTGACTTTTTAATTGAAAGAATTATATTCAAAATATTTATTTGGAAGGATTTATACTTAGGAAGTATTATATAAAAGAATTGTATTTTGAAAGATATTTATTTGAGGAAATTGTATTTGAAAAGATTTATTGAAAGAATTATATTCAAAATATTTATTTGGAAGGATTTATACTTAGGAAGTATTATATAAAAGAATTGTATTTTGAAAGATATTTATTTGAGGAAATTGTATTTGAAAAGATTTATTGAAAGAATTATATTCAAAATATTTATTTGGAAGGATTTATACTTAGGAAGTATTATATAAAAGAATTGTATTTTGAAAGATATTTATTTGAGGAAATTGTATTTGAAAAGATTTATTGAAAGAATTATATTCAAAATATTTATTTGGAAGGATTTATACTTAGGAAGTATTATATAAAAGAATTGTATTTTGAAAGATATTTATTTGAGGAAATTGTATTTGAAAAGATTTATTGAAAGAATTATATTCAAAATATTTATTTGGAAGGATTTATACTTAGGAAGTATTATATAAAAGAATTGTATTTTGAAAGATATTTATTTGAGGAAATTGTATTTGAAAAGATTTATTGAAAGAATTATATTCAAAATATTTATTTGGAAGGATTTATACTTAGGAAGTATTATATAAAAGAATTGTATTTTGAAAGATATTTATTTGAGGAAATTGTATTTGAAAAGATTTATTGAAAGAATTATATTCAAAATATTTATTTGGAAGGATTTATACTTAGGAAGTATTATATAAAAGAATTGTATTTTGAAAGATATTTATTTGAGGAAATTGTATTTGAAAAGATTTATTGAAAGAATTATATTCAAAATATTTATTTGGAAGGATTTATACTTAGGAAGTATTATATAAAAGAATTGTATTTTGAAAGATATTTATTTGAGGAAATTGTATTTGAAAAGATTTATTGAAAGAATTATATTCAAAATATTTATTTGGAAGGATTTATACTTAGGAAGTATTATATAAAAGAATTGTATTTTGAAAGATATTTATTTGAGGAAATTGTATTTGAAAAGATTTATTGAAAGAATTATATTTGAAAAATAATTATTTGAGAAAATTATATTTGAAAGAGAGTTATCTGGAAGAACTATGTAAAATACATTTATTTGAAGGGCTTGATTTAATTAGGTGTAATTATGGTTATTAATTGCTGAGTGATATTAATGGTATTCTTGTTGTCTGTTATGCATATCACTGGTTGTTTTATCCTGCATTTATTATTATTTGTTTCCTATTATTTTGTATATTTTATTGCACATGTTATTAGACTAGTGAGTGTCTTGACTGTACCTCGTCTCTGCTCCATTGAGATTTAGTCTTGATACTTACTGGACACCGTTGTGGTGTGCTCACTCTACACTTCTGCACATTTTGTGCAGAGCCATGTATTGAAGATAACTGACTTGAGCAGAGTTAATGTGGGATCGTAAGGATTCAAGGTAGAGCTGCTTGGTCGTCGCAGTTCCTTGGAGTCCTTTCATTTCATTGCACCGTTATATTCGGTCCTCGTGATCATTCTATTTATTCAGTTAGAGTTCGTGACTCGGTACTACCAGTATTAGGAGGTTGTATACTCATATTTATTCTGATGTTAGTTTTGGTTACTTATTTAATTTAAAAAAAATAAAATGGCTTCAAAATGTAATAGAAATCGGCTTACCTAGTCTTAGAGATTAGGTGTCATCACGACGCCTGTGGTGGGATTTTGGGTCGTGACACTGCGAGATTGCGGCACAAACTTCTCCAAAAAGAGAACGGAGAATTCCTACCATGTAAGTGGTACTGCACCAACCGGCATGCGCCTCGCATAAGCCTCCCACCATCTGAAGGCAGCCCTAGAAAACTGAAAGGTAGTGAATGAGACCCCACCGATCTCCAGAATACCCGTTGTCTGAAGCATCCGCTAGCACTTATCCAGAAAACCCTGGGTATCCTCTAACTCAGCACCGCTAAATGATGGAGTTCAAGCCTTCCAAATCTCTCAAGTCTTCTCTGCTCATCATCTTCCATAACAGGGACTACCGGGGCCTGAGCAGCTACAACCGGCTGGGCTGGTAGTGCCCCCGGTATCTGAAGTCCCTGTACTACCTAATCTGGAGTATGGGCAATAGGGGTATGCGTATCTCCCCCGTCCTGAGAAGTGGTAGGTGCGGCCTGAGCCAAAACCACCTGAGCAACGCCAGTGCAAACTGTCAATATCTAAGCCAAAGTTTCATGAAGGCCCAGAATCTCAATGGGCACAGTTGGTGCCTGAGCTGCTCTTGTCGGCTCAGCTATATTTGGAATCTTCTCCTGAGCTGGAACAACTGGTGGTACTACAGGTTCCGGTCCAACTGTGGTACAAGCTACACCTCGACCTCGGCCTCTCGCGGCCCTAACTGGTGGCACTGGTGGCTGACCGTCCGATCTGGTAGTACGTGTCCTCACCATCTGTAAGAGAGTAGAATAACAGAATCTTAGTTTTCCGGAATCAACAAGTTCGCACGATACAACAAAAACAACCCAGTAGAATCCCATTAATGGGGTCTGGGGAGGGTAGTGTGTACGCAGACCTTACCCCTACCCCGAAGGAGTAGAGAGGCTGTTTCCGAAAGACCCTCGGCTCAAAAAAAAAATAACTTCGCACGATAGAATACAAGAAAGTGAAATTTTCCTAAGGGTTCGGCAGCCTCTCGAAGATAAGTACAGACTTCTCTGTACCGATCCGCAAGACTCTACTAAACCTGCTCATGAATCGTGAGGTCTATATAACCTAGGCTCTGATACCAACTTGTCACGACCCAAAATATCACCCGTCTTGATGGCGCCTATCTCGATACTAGGCAAGCCGACAGCATTAATAACCCACAATTTCTTTTAAATACTGAAAACAAAATAATTAAGTTTAAGAGTAAATCCCACAAATATTAGAAATAAACACACTCCCAAAACCCGGTGTCACTGAGTACATGAACATCTATTTATTAAAAGTTTGGTAAACCCGGTCTATAATAATCCAAGACCAAATACAATAAACAAAATGATAGGGAAGGAGAAACAAGGTCTTCGAAATATAGCAGCTACCTTTGAATCTCCGAAAAATCATCCGTGCAAAAGAATCAACACCCACTATATCCGAGATCACCTCGATCTGCACATGATGTGCAAGGTGTAGTATGAGTACAACCAACTCAGTAAGTAATAATAATAAATAAAGAACTAAAAGCAGTGACGAGTTTCACAGCTAAGTCCAAATACAGTACTTTCCAACATAAAAAGGTAAGCATGCTTTCAAGTTCAACATTTAAAACTCCACAGCAATTTCATATCAAATTTTTGATTGAAACAGAAATAATATCTTTCAGAGTTTTCCAAAAACAGTGATATATGACAGCTGAAGTGCAGCAATAATGAAATCAATGCATCATCTTAGAGTAACAGTCACTCAGTCCTCCCATTCACTCGAACCTCACAGTCACTCTTTCCTCACAGTCACTCATTCCTCACAGTCACGCATTCCTCTCAATCACTCAGCACTCGACATTCGGCACTCGACACTCGCACTCAGTAGGTACCTGCGCTCAATGGGAGTGTGTACAGACTCCGGAGGGGCTCCTTCAGCCCAAGCGCTATAACAAGCCAATCACGGCATATAACAATGAAACATGTTGTGGCGTGCAACCCGATCCCATAAATATTCTCACAGTCAGGCCCTCGGCCTCACTCAGTCATCAACCTCTCCAGTCTCTCGGGCTCTCAGAAATCATGATAAGCAGCCCAAACAACAATGATATGATGCATCAATAATCAACAATAGAGATTGAGATGTAATGTGCAAGTAAAACTGTCACTGAGTACAAAATAGTAATTTAGCAGATAATTCAACATGTACACGACCTATGTGGATCCCTACAGTGTCAACACATGGTTTAAACATGATTTATAGTTTGATTTCTCTAATGCGTGAAAAATGTACGGATATCAACAGATTATTCAACTACACAGTTCCATGGAATTGACCAAGTCACAATTCCTATGGTGCACGCCCACACGCCCGTCACCTAGCATGTGCGTCACCTCAAAACCAATCACATATCACAAAATTTAGGGTTTCATACCCTCAGAACCAAATTTAGAACTATTACTTACCTCAATCCGAGCAATTCTTTATTCTAATAAGTCTTTTCCTCGCGATTCGGCCTTCAAACGCCTCGAATCTTAGTCAAAATAATTTGATACAATCAACACGAGGTATAGGAATCAATTCCATATGAAAATACAAAATTTCACAATAAAATCTAAAATTAACTCAAAAATTAACAGTGGAGCCCACGTCTCGGAACCCGATAAAAGTTGAAAAATATGAACGCCCGTTCAACCACTAGTCCAACCATACAAAAATTACTAAATTCCGACTTTGATTCGGCCTTAAAACCCTCAAATCAATTTTTGAAAAATTTCTATTTGAATCCCCCAAATCATTAAATAAGTGCTAGAAATAATGTTAGATTCATGAATAACGGACCAAATCAAGTTAAGAGCACTTACCCGAGTCCAATTTCTGAAGTTTGCCTCTAACAATCGCCCAAACTGAGCTCCCAAAAAATATTTAATGTCAAAAATGGTCAAAACCCCCATTTATAGAGCCTCTGACATTTTCGAGCACCACAGGTAGCGTGGGGCGCTGCCTGTGGCGCACTGCCTGTGGCGCACTTTCCAGAATTCCAAAAATTCTCAGCGCCAGGGCTAGTGCCCCACGATACCCTGGGCGCTAGCGGAGACGAGAAATGTTTTCCCGACACGGAAATGGGCATAACTCTCTCATACGATATCCAAATTCGATGATTCTTTTTGCTATGGCTCCGAAATTTCATTACGGATCTAATGCTTCAATAGAAACTGAATTTGGAGCTCATTTTATTAATGTGATACCACTTAATCTCGAAGAAACGACGTCGGAACATTCTACATTCAATGCCGAAACCTAACAAATCAAGTCCGATTGATCTCAAATTTTGTACACAAGTCATAAATGACATAATGGAGGTATTACAATTTTCAGAATCGGTTTTCGTCCCCGATATCAAAAAGTCAACTCCTCGGTCAAACTTCCAATTTAAATTTCTATTTTAGCCATTTCAAGCCTAATTCAACTACGGATTTCTAAATAATTTTCCGGAAACGCTCCCAAGTCCAAAATCACCATACGAAACTATTAGAATCATCAAAACTCTATTCTGGGGTCGTTTACATAGAAGTCGACATCCGGTCACTATTTTAACCTAAGCTTTAAACCTTGGAACTAAGTATTCTAATTCATTCCAAAACCTCATCGGACCCGAACCAATCACTCCGGCGAGTCACATAACAACTGTAAAGCATAAATTGAGTAGTAAATGGAAAAACGGAATTGTAATACTCAAAACGACCGGTCGGATCATTACATAAATATTGGATTTGGATTGTTATACTAGGTGTTTGGTTGGCTATTTTATTTGGTTGGTGGCGTAATTAAAAATTCAGCAGAATTCTGCTAAAAATTTTCCAGATTTGCGACTGATTCAGTCGCAAATTGAGAATTTCTACAAAATTTTAATTAAGATTTACGACTAATTCAGTCGCAAATTGAGAGTTTTTGAAAAAAATTAATTAATTAATACTCAATATGTACGACTGTTTCAGTCGGAATATTTAATTAAAAATCAATTTTATTATTTAATTTTTCGACGGAATGAGTAGGAACTTTTAATTTGTCTTTATTTTTTTATTCTGGTTAGCGACTGAATCACTCGCAAATTTAGCGACCAATTCGGTCGCAAATGGCTTAAATTCAAATGTACCTGTATTTTTCAGTTTGCGACTGAATCCATCGCAAATTTTCGACTGAATCTGTCGAAAATATATTGCGACCACGTGTTTTCTGACTGACCCTTCTCAGTCGAAAAACCGTCGGAAAAACACGATTTTCCACTGATTTGACGGTCGCAAATTTGCTATTTTTGAATAGCGAAAACAATGACCCAATTATATTCTTGACTTTGCTTCGAATACAAAAACCCTGCCCAGATACACTATTGTAAAATCTAGAACATGGGCGTTTGTTATCTTGACAACTTTCAAGAATGGTTAGTCCTTAGTTGTTAGCATTTATATTTGCAATTTCATCAATTTATTGAATAAACTTTATAACATACACACTGAAAATTCATCTCTTCTATCTCAACTAAATTTAAAAAATAAACCATCTTTAAATTCATAAATAGAATGATATTTGTGCTCATGCTAACACTTGGCTACAGACTTTTTCATACAGCCCGCTTGAACAAATTTGGATTTGGAGCAAGGTTCTTCGATCTGACCCTATTATCTGTATATTCTGACTTGTAAAATATATCACATTAAAAGATATCCATATATATATATATATATATATAGTTTATAAAGGTAATCCAATGCGATACATTAAATGTGAATTCAAAGTACTATATTGGATACCCTTTCAACTAAAGTGTTTTAAAGAATTTTAGCCTTAGGTTCAATTTACCTTACAACATATAGAACATAAGATATAAAGTATTGATATCATCAATACATCACAATTTATTATTGGTTCTTATATTCATAATTGGAACAAAATAAAGGTGAAAATTACATTCTATGTTTAGTGAGGCCGTGAGTAGGAAAATATTCAACGACGAATAATGTGGGAAGAGGAATTATTGATATCGTTTCACACTAATTATTATGGCTTAATTTGGAAAGTAAGATGATCTAGTTTAAAGACAGTGAATCTGATTCAACTCCCTTTTTATCAATGTTTAAATCGTGCTAGAGGCTATTACATAAACCCAAGAATTTTTTTTAGAAAAGACCCTTCGTTTAAATTCAAATTTGTAATATTTTTGTCACTTAGACATACTGCTAATGTTGCAAAAATTTTGGGAAAAGAGAAAGAGAGGACAAAGATTCAATAGATGGAATTGCCTCCTTCTTTGCCCCTCTTCAGAAAAACTCATTTTTATCCTTATCTCTTCTTATTACTAAGTTTGGTTGTATTTTTGATTAGTTATTCAGCCTATCTTCTTCCATCTTCGCCATCAGTCACATCCTTAGCCAACTTGATTTGGCCAACTCCAAAACCTACAAGTAAGTTGATCAACACCCCCTTTTTTTTTGGTATTAATTTTTCTTGGATTTTAATTTCTATGCACTAAAAACGTAAAAGAATTTTACACTAATGTACCACTTAAAATGTAGCTATCGGTAATAATTCATAATAATAAGTGATATTAGTAACATGAAAATTAACACACCCTCAATATGTATTAAGAAGGGAAACCTTGAAACAACGGTAAAGTTGTCTTCGTGTGACCTATAGGTCACGGGTTGGAGCCATGGAAGTAACCACTACTCCTTGCATTAGGGTAGGCTGTCTATATCACACCCCTTAAGGTGCGGCCCTTCCCCGGACCCTGCGTGAATGCGAGATGTTTTGTAGACCGGATTGATCCCTCCTCAATATGTATTAAGTTAATTCCATTTTCTTGAGTAATGTTCGTGTTTTTCTAATCCTAAGTCGTTAACTTTGTTGTTGTGTAGAGAAGAACAAGGATAAGTTGCCATTTGCAATTGGAGAAGCTGAAAAAGAGTGCGATTTATTCAGTGGAAATTGGGTTTGGGATGAGTCAAGTCGGCCTTTATATGAGGAATCAGAATGTCCATATTTACTTCCTCAGCAGACTTGCCAAGAACATGGCAGGCCAGACAAGGACTATCTCTATTGGAGATGGCAACCTCATAATTGTCTTATTCCAAGGTGTGTAACATTTTCTTTATCCAAAAATTACTCTCTATCAATTATATCATTACACGTATTGACAGTGTAAAATTAATATTATATTATCTCGACAGATTCGATGCATCTTTGATTCTCGAAACTCTTCGAGGAAAGAGGATAATGTTTGTAGGTGATTCCTTAAATAGAGGCCAATTCATTTCCTTGGTTTGCCTCGTTCATAAAATCATACTAAATGACGCCAAATCCTTCCATAAAGTTGATTCATTTACCATTTTCACAGCCAAGGTATGGTACATACACAGTTTTTCTACTATTAATGAAATTTGACCTGTTAGATCTGGTTAATTATCATTTATTGTAGGTTACTGCTCAAATATAAAAAACAAAAAATCTTATTTTCAGCATTGCTAATTTGCTATATAACTGGTACCTATATTTGACCTTCAATTAATTGCAAGGTGAACTTTTAGTCCTCCGCTAATTATGAATATTCATAAAATCACAAATTACTAGATGTTAAACTGCAGTCACCAATATGTAAAATTTATTTTGTTACTCCATATTTGAGACTGATATTACTCAAAAATAGCCTAAACACAACATATTTCTATATAGAGCGGCCAAAAGCATATAGTTTAACTGATTGAAGGCTAAATATGCTTTAAAAAAAGCTGCTAAATATTACAAGGACCATTCAGAATTTACCAATAATCGAGGAACCAAAACTGCACTTATTAAATCGCTGCAAATTGAGTGTGGTCAGATAGAAAAACATCTTTTGCTGCCAGCTCTTGAAGTCATTGCTGAAAATGTATAGAATTACCTGCAAGTATCTATTAAGTGACTTGGAATACATATAAATAGTTTTTACACTGTATAATCTCAAACTCATACTTATATTACACCATTTGAACACTACTATTCAATTGCATGCAACTTGTAGTACTAATAGTTAACTTGGATTCACTACTAACATTTAACTTGGATTCGCAACTCAGAATTACAATGCGACAATTGAATTCTATTGGGCACCATTTCTTCTAGAATCAAATGCAGATAGTCCTGGAAAGCACAGGGTACCTGATCGAATTGTTCGAAAAGATTCAATAAATACCCATGGGCAAAACTGGAAAGGAGTCGATATAATGGTGTTCAATACCTATATTTGGTGGATGACAGGCCGTACATTCAAGATTCTGTAAATTTTACATAACATTTTCTTCTTAGATTAACATTCTTTTCTTCTTTGCTATAGATCTCTAAAACTAAACTCTTATATTTCAAGCAGGAATGGTACATTTGATGATAATACAAAACACATAGCAGATGTGCCAACTGAAGATGCTTATCGTATGGCAATGGAGAATTTACTGAGGTGGATAAAGGGAAATATGGATCCAAAACGAAATAGGGTATTTTTTACCAGCATGTCACCTTCTCATGCATGGTAAGGTGATTTGACTGTACAAATTTTCATAATATTAGCATTACTATTAGGATGCCAAATAAGCCAAATTTATAAAAAATTCATATAGTCTATTTCAACTAGTTTACTATTGAGAGATTCGATTGACCGATTGATTTATCTTTTGTTACTAGCAGAGGCGAAGTGTCAGAATTTGAAACTTATGGGTTGGAGTCTCTAGTCCTTTTATATTACTGGTTTCTTAATTAATAATTTGTATATATCAATGAAATTTTTAAGACAAATATAAAGTTTAGACCAAAGTTACTGGATTTTAACGAACTCATACCTAGCTCCACCTGATCCAACCATAGATTCGTTGGTTCGAGAGAACCCATTGCTTCGAGGTCAAGCCTTATGGATAAGTGTAAACGAGAAACATAGATAGAGAGTTAGATATATATTTCAAAATCCTATCTCTTAACTCAGAACCCAATACGTTTAAATTTTGGAGTCTATCAGTACTACTAACGAAATTATTTTTCCTATTATTAGGAGCAAAGAGTGGGGAGGAGATCCAAATGGCAACTGTTATAATGAAACAAAAATGATAGACGATCCGAATTACTGGGGATCAGATAGTAGAAAAAGCATAATGCAAGTTATTGGTGAAGAATTTGGTAAATCCAAAGTGCCAATTACATTTCTCAACATCACTCAACTATCAATGCCACGAAAGGATGCACACACATCAATTTACAAGGAGAGATGGGGACCTTTAAGTCAAGAAGAACGAGCAAACCCTGTAAGCTATGCTGATTGTATACATTGGTGTGTGCCTGGAATTCAAGATGTTTGGAATGAGCTTTTATTTGCAAAGCTTTTCTATCCTTAAGACTTAAAGTTGTCCACAACGACCAGACAGACATCTCAACTGACTCCTTTGAAGGAGAGATAGGGTCGGTTGAGGCGTTTATTTGGACGTTCCGGACAACTTAAGAGCGCAATTTATATGTTTCGCTTTTGTAATTGGTTTGATAACATTTGTTAGATTATTCTTACTATAAATGTATACAATTTCATGATTTTTACTAGAGTTTGTCATCGTTTTATTTTAAATCTGTTGTTACGTACCGAGTGTTAATTTGCTACCCAAAACAAATACTCATACTAGTGAAGGAATAAATAGAACTGCTAATGCAATAGTTTAGTTTGGTTACGAGATGCATGCTTCTGATCGCATACATTTAGTTAATAAAAGGTGAGAAAGTGAGTTGGATCATAGTAAATGTTTATAATATCATGTCATTTATGATGATATTGATGAGATTGCAAGATTAGAGGCTTATATGAACCGTCTAACAACTATGATAGATAGGGATCAAATTTTCTCAAAATATCTTAAATCCAACTCAAGTACCACTTGAATCAACAATAATCAAAACCTTGAAACCTTCTCCAATCTCCGGGATGTGATTAATAGTATGTGTGGCTAAGCTTCTGAAATCAGCTTATTTAACAAAATACTTTTGATGAGAAGCAACTTGTGTTTGTTAATTTTGTTTACCCTTAAAATCGGATAACAATTAAACTTATAATGTGATTCTAAGGACACGTGATTTCACTTAATACCAATTGATAAATATGAAGATTAATAACAGAAATGAACTATAAAGTAACGCAAACCAGTGTTAGAATGGAACTCAACCCTCGAGTTTGGATACCCTCGAACTGGTTGATGCAAGAACAACTAAAATATAACAAGCTAATGAACAATAGTATAAACGAGAAAGAGAATTATATTGCTTTGATATCTATGAACAATGTGTGTTACAAATGATTAGAACCCCTCTTAAATAGTAGAGGAATTTCACTTATGGTATAATTCTAATTTGTAACAATCCGACTTGTCGTTTTAAGAATTAACGCCCCGTTCAGTGACTTAAGTTCTTGATCAGCTTCATAATATGTATTATGACCCGCGGGTGTGATCGAATTTGATTTTTCGGAAGATTCAGAATTAAATTGAAAGAACAATTCTTATTTAGAAGCTTAAATGAAAAGAGTTAACCAGAGAGTTGGCTTTTAAGAAAATGACGGAATAGAAGTTTGATGATGTAAATAGCTTTGTATGGTGATTTCGGACTTAGGCGTGTGTCCGGATTTGGATTTGAAAGTCTGTAGGGCAATTCGACGCATTTTGGCGAAAGTTAAAAAATAAAAGATTTTGGAAAGGTCGACTGAAGGTGGAATTTTTAATAATGAGGTCGGATTTTAATTTCGTAAACGGGTATAGCTCCATTACTATATTTATGACTTATCTGTCAAATTTGGTGAGAAATGGAGCTGGTTTGACGTGATTCGGATGTCCGGTGTTAAAATAGAAATTCTAAATTTTTTTAAAAAATTTCATTTGATTTGGTGTCCGATTCGTAGTTCTAGGTGTTATTTTAGTATTTTGATTGCCCGAACGAGTTCGTATTAAGTTTTTGGACTGGTGTGCATATATGGTTTGGAATCCCGAGGGCTCGGGTGTAATTCAGATCATGATCGACGCATTTCAGAACCATGAAATTGTTGAACCTGCTGCTACTGGTTTCCTTCTATGCGATCGCGTGACTGTGTCCGCAATCGCGAAGGCTTAATGGTCACGGATGAAATTGTACTATGCGATTGCATAGTGAGGTCCGCGATCGCACAGTTGCAGCAACTAAGTCACCGCGAACGCGAGGGCCAAGCCGCATTCGCGAAGAAGGAATGAGGCAGAAGCTGAAGCACAAAACTTTGTACTATGCGATCACACAAGGTAGTCCGCGAACGAGGAAGGCTAAGAAAATGTGCTTCGTGTTCGCGAGAGCACTGCCACGTTCGCGTAGAGAAAAATCTGGGCAGCCTAAATATGTGCTTCGCGATCGCGAAGCAATGTACACGATCGCATAGGGTAAAAACTTGGGCAAACAGTTCTGTAAATGGGATTTCGCCCCATTTGCTATCATTTTTGATTGGAATTTTTGGAGCTCGGATTTGGGCAATTCTGGAGGGAGTTTTCACAAGCCTGGTTGGGGTAAGTGTTCTATATCCTAAAGTGATTATATTTCATGAATCTATGGTTTTATTCATCATATATTTCGGATTTAAATGGAAGAAATCAAGATTTTGGCAAAATCTTTCAAAAACGAAAATTCAAGATTTGGAGGACGATTTGTTATTGGAATTCGATAAAATTGGTATGGTTGAACTCATATCAAAATGGGTATTCAGATTTCGTAAAAGTTCGATCGGGTTCCGAGAGGCGGGCGGGGTTAACTTTTATTTACTTTTTAGAATAAATTTTTAAGTCGAAGTCTTGGGAGGTTGTATTAAACTATATGTTTAAAAAAATGGTTTGAAATATTATTATAATCGGCTTACTTAGTCTTCAAGACTAAGTGCCATTACAATGCCCGTGGTAGAATTTTTAGGCCGTGACAAGTTGGGGGGGGAGGGGGTCATGTGTTGTATCAGTTTTGGCCTGAGATGTATTTATGTGGTATTGAAAGGTTCTCCGAAACTTGTATATGATTAAGAGGTGAGATTTGTATGGGATGATGTTGGGGCTTGCGGTATTTTCGCGTCCTTAATAATTCTACATTTCAGTACCAGCGGGGTCAAAAAATTATTTCAGAATAATCGGGGTGCTACAGTAAGTTCTTTTAATGCACCACCAGTACGGGGTTCTTACAGTGGTTATTCCAGTTATCCGGCAGAGATTCATTATGAGAAGCCGCGCCCGCAGAGGGGTTGTTATGAGAGTGGTGATACTAGACACACCAAGAGAAATTGTCCCAGACTTGGGAGGGGTGGATTTCATCAGAACACTCAGGCTACAAGCTTTATTCCAGTTAATACTCCATGTGCATAGCCAGTTAGGGGTGGAGGATAGGTAAGTGGAGGGCGCCTAAGAGGTGAAAGCCCGACCCATTGATATAATTGCTATGAATTGGCCGAGGCCGATACACCAGATGGTGTAGTTACAGGTATGATTTAATTTATAATAAAAGGAGCACCATTCTTATTTTGATTCAATTCCGATTATCGAGGTGAGAACTCCTTTCATGCTCCTTACATATGGCGGATTAGTGAATTTATACTCCACTCCCGTGTTTATCCCTGTTGGGAGATTTTATGGTGTTAGTCCGTGTGTATCATTTTTGTCTTGTACATTATTATGGGCTATGAGTCCAAAGGTGACTTTCTATTATTCTCTACATTGAGTTTCGATGTGATTTAGGAATAATTAAATTCAATTTTATGAATTATATGCCCTACCGGTATGAGGGTTCATTATATGTTGAGAAAATAAAATTGTTTACGAAATTTATTAAAAGGAAGAATGAAAGGAAATTAAAACTTTCAGTTGGCACAATGTGCAAAATACTTGTGATTCGGAGTTGAGGACGAGATCCTCGTATTTGTATATGATGTGAAATATTTAAATTGGGTTACAAGCTGCGGTGGAAGTCATATAAGGACAAGATCCTTGTGATGAAAGTTTATGTGTTTAAATTCTCCCTTTGTGAAATTAAAACTTGTACTATAGTGTTAATAAGGAGTCATGCTTGTTAGGCTTATTTGATAATTCTTTTATGTATTTTTGTGCATATTTATCCATAATTGTGAGGAAAATATTGAGTTTTAGCCTACGATGTGAGTGCCCAGGCGGCGTTAAATGTGACTCGTTAAGTCGGGTAAATAGTTATGAGGACTTCATGCCTCACGTTTTGATGTCAGAGTTGTGAAAATTCTAAACAAGGTTTTGGTTAATATAAGGTTAATTGATGATGTTGAAATTAATTATGAATAACTTTTAAGACCAGAGATGTGGTGATGGGCATACATATGATATGCTTCATGTCTTGATATCCTTATGATAATGCAGTGCTTGTAATGCTGAGATTAGTGTTATTGATATATACATTGTGTTGCTTTGTTAGATTGTGGATGTGTTGTTAGGAGTTGTTTTGGTGTTACTCTGGCATGTGGATAGGCCCAATTACAGGGGAGACTCTACCGAAATTTCTGAAAAATTTAGGAGTTAGTAAAATTTGGGGGATTGAGACGTGTGAAAGAAGAGATAAGTTATGTTATGTGTTTGAGGGCAGACTCTACTTCTCATTCAAGGGCGAATGATCCTAAGTGGGGGAGAATGTAACACCCCGAAAATTTTTTGAAGTACTTTAACAATATCAAGAAAGTTGATGTGTGCGTAAGCACGAGTTGCTATAGCCAGTTGAGACTAATACCGTGCGTTGATGTGAAAATCAGGCCTTTTAAAAATGTTTGGAGTGTAAGAAATTGGTTTTAAAGTTTATAAGTATGGATAAAAGAAATAATCTCAATTGAGATGGTGTTGTCGAACCCATATTAAATTGCGGAATGTAGAATCACCCACGAGTATGTGTGCAAGAATACACTCAGTAATTTAATGTCCTCAGAAAGATTCTTGACACGTTCGAGGACGAACGTATATTTAAGAGGTAGAGAATGTAACGACCGGACATATCGTTTTAAGAATTAACGCCCCGTTCAGTGACTTAAGGTCTTGATCAGCTTCGTAATATGTATTATGACCCGCGGATGTGGTCGAGTTTGATTTCTCGGAAGATTCGGAATTAAATTGAAAGAACAATTCCTATTTAGAAGCTTAAATGGAAAGAGTTGACCAGAGAGTTGACTTTTGAGCAAACGACCCCGGAATGGAAGTTTGATGATATAAATATTTTCGTATGGTTATTTTGGACTTAGGCGTGTGTCCGGATTTGGATTTGAAAGTCCGTAGGGCAATTCGACGCATTTTGGCGAAAGTTGAAAAATAAAAAATTTTGGAAAGTTCGACTGAAGGTGGAATTTTTGATAACGAGGTCGGATTTCAATTCCGAAAATTGGTATAGCTCCATTACTATATTTATGACTTGTATATCAAATTTGGTGAGAAACGGAGCTGGCTTGACGTGATTCGGACGTCCGGTTGTTAAAATAGAAATTCTAAAGTTTTTTTAAAGATTTCATTTGATTTGATATCTGATTCGTAGTTCTAGGTGTTATTTTGGTGTTTTGATTGCCCGAGCGAGTTCGTATTAAATTTTTGGACTGGTGTGCATATATGGTTTGGAACCCCGAGGGCTCGGGTGTAATTCGGATCATAATCGACGCATTTCGGAACCATGAAATTGTTGAACCCGCTGCTACTGGTTTCCTTCTATGCGATCGCTTGACTGTGTCCGTGATCGCGAAGGCTTAATGGTCACAGATGAAATTAATGTACTATGCGATAGTATAGTAAGGTCCGAGATCGCACAGTTGTAACAACTAAGTCACCGCGAACGCGAGGGCCAAGCCACGTTTGCGAAGAAGGAATAAGGCAGAAGCTGAAGCACAAAGATTTGTACTACGCGATCGCACAAGGTAGTCCGCAAATGCGGAAGCCCAAGAAACTGTGCTTCGCGTTCGCGAGAACACTGCCACATTCACGTAGAGCAAACGTTGGGCAGCCTAAAAATGTGCTTCGCGATCGCGAAGCAATGTACACGATCGCATAGGGTAAAAAACTGGACAAACAGAACTTAAGTTCTGTAAATGGGATTTCACCCCATTTTCTACCATTTTCGATTGGGATTTTTGGAGCTCGGATTTGGGCAATTCTGGAGGGAGTTTTCACAAGCCTAGTTGGGGTAAGTGTTCTATATCCTAAAGTGATTATATTTCATGAATCTATGGTTTTATTCATCATTTATTTCGGATTTAAATGGAAGAAATCAAGATTTTGGCAAAATCTTCCAAAAATAAAAATTCAAGATTTGGAGGACAATTTGTTATTGGAATTTGATAAAATTGGTATGGTTGAACTCATATCAAAATGGGTGTTCGAATTTCGTAAATATTCGATCGGGTTCCGAGAGGCGGGCCCCACGTTGACTTTTATTTACTTTTTAGAATAAATTTTTAAGTCGAAGTTTTATTTCCGATGAATTTTAATAAAGTTATACAATTAATTTGGATAGATTTTAACGGTCCGGAGGTCAATTTAAGTAAGAAGGCGATTTTGGAATATCGGCATAACTTCAAAAAGGTAAGTATCTTGCCTAACTTTGAGTGGGGAATTACCCCTTAGGCATTGAGTCTTATGTGGAATTGTGTGATTGGAAGCCATATACGCGAGGTGATGAGTACGTACTTAGACTTATATGTGCAAATTTTATTAGTTTAAAGTTTTAGGCATTTTTATGTATTAAATTGGATAATTGTTGGCATTTGGTAAATCGTTGAATTATCACGATTAATTCCTTATTTGTCGAGTTTGTATTTTATATAATAATTTGGTGTTATTGTCACTTGGATTTTATATGAATTCTGTATGTTTGTTGATTTGATATGTTTCTTAGAATTAAATTTATGATGGAATCCTTATCTGCAAATATTTATTAAATAAGTTTAAATTGAGGAATTAGTATAATTATCAAGAATTTAGATTAAGGAAGGTGTTGCCCTATACTTAGTATTTTTCACCTCTGTTGATTGTTTTGAGGTTTTATATACGTTGTGTCGAGCATTGGGCTATTTATTGAGAAATGTATTGATTCTGCTACATATTTGGAATTTGGTTGTGGTCAGTGACAAATTATGATATGAATTGTTGTATTTTGTTGTGATTTAAACACTCTCCTTGATGTTATTTATGCTTCCTATCTTTCTTGTTAATGATATACATGTGCTTGGTAAGGAAGAGTGTAAAGCACGAAGGGTGATGTCGTGTCATTTAAATTATATTATCATGTGAGGGAGAGTATAAAGCACGAAGGGTGATGCCGTGTCATTTGAGAGTATAAAGCACGAAGGATGATGCCGTGCTATTAAGAGTATAAAAGCACGAAGGGTGATGCCGTGCCATTTCATTTATACTATCAGGTGAGGATGAGAGTAAAAGCACGAAGGGTGATGCCGTGCCATTATTTTTATATTATCATATATTCATGGCACGGAAGGTGTTTCCGTGCAGGCAAGGTCGAGAGACATACATTATATTGTGATATCGTTTTGTTATGTATACATTCATACCTTTATCTTGAGACGTTATTCATGCCTTCATGTGTGCCTCCACTTTATTTCTTTTATTGTTATTGGCATTTCTCCCACCTAGTTGGTACTGTTATATGTATGCACGGTGAGAAAAATATAAATGCATGAAAGGTGTTGCCGTGCCAATTGATTTGGTCTACATATATATATTGGGTGAGAATGAGACAAGTGCACGAAGGTATTGCCGTGCCATTTGATGTGATATGTTGAATATATTTCTCACGCCAGGAAAGTTAAATGAGGTGTCACATGATGACTGTTATTTGAAAGAATTATGTTAGAAAGATATTTATTTGAATGAATTATAATAGAAAGATATTTACTTGAAAGAAGTATATTCGAAAAATATTTACTTGAAATAATTATATTTGAAAGATATTTACTTGAAAGAATTATATTCGGAAGATATTTATTTGAAATAATTATATTCGAAAGATATTTATTTTAAAGAATTATAATGGAAAGATATTTATTTAAAGAAAGTATATTCGAAATATATTTATTGAAAAAGATTATATTCTAGAGACTTTTATTGAAAAACTTATATATATCACTGCTATTTGTTTTCTATTATTTTTGTATGCTATATTGCACATGCTATTTGACTAGTGAGTGTCTTGAATGTACCTCATCACTACTCCACTGAGGTTAGTCTTGATACTTACTGGGTACCGACCGTGGTGTAATCATACTACACTTCTGCACATTTTTGTGCAGAGTCAGGTATTGAAGATATTAGATTCAGATAGAGATTTGAGTATGATCACAAGGATTCAAGGTAGGACTACTTGGTCATCGCAGTCCCTTTGAGTCTTTCCATTTTATTTGTCACGACCCCAAAATCCCTCCGTAGGATGTCGTGATGGCACCTAGTCTCTAAGACTACATAAGCCTATCAATGCAAAATAACAATAGAAATCTGAAATAAATAATCTTCAAATTCACATAATTTCAACTCCCAAAACCCGGTAGAAATAAGTCACAAGCTTCTAAGAATTTATCCTCAATGTATCTATATATATCAGGGTCTAAGGAAAATAAGGAAGCAAAATAATAATGATAGAAGGGGACTCCGGAGTCTGCGGACGTTGGTAGATATACCTCGAAGTCTTCGTACACAGGTAGCTCACTGATGTCTGGACTGGTAGGATGTACCTGAATTTGCACAAAAAGATATGCAGAAGCGTAGTATGAGTAAACCACAGCGGTACCCAGTAAGTGCGAAGCCTAACCTCGGTAGAGTAGTGACGAGGTCAAATCAGACCCTACTGGAATAATAAAAGACAAGGTGAAATGTTTAACAGTATAATAAAAATGAAATGACAATGGAAATAAATCAAGTAACTAGTATGTCACCAATTAACTACGCAAAATAATGGCAAATAATACTTCGTGGAAATAAAACAGAATTCTTTTCAACTTTAAGAAAATCATAACAATAATCAAAGGCAACTGCGGCCATAAATCAATATCAACAAGGACACTCCCTAGGTACCTCCTTGTAGTCCGCATAAATAAATTCACAATATCTCATTTCCTTATATCACCGCGGGAGCCTTCACATTTAAGTTTAAAGAAAAACATTTTTTTCCGAATTAGCATCTCGCGTTTTAGCTACCCTTATCACATCGCATGACTTCTAGTAGTTTCCCTACTAGCTACGTGTATCAAGCCACCCTTATCTCACCACATGTGTTTCACCACCTAGACCTTATACCACTGCATGCGTATCAATATCATAATATCATGATTTGCACCTCAAGTGCCCAAATATTTAAATTTGTCAAAATAAACAACATCAACAATATTTTTCACAACATAGAGCTCACGGCTCAATCACAATGAGTACAAAAATCTCACAAAATATTCGGGAATTAAATAACTCAGCAAAAATAATATTTAAAATTTTTTAATACATTGCCTCAGTTCCAAATTTAAAATATCAAATACTTCATATTAATAATATTTAAATTAAATAAATTCTACCTTCAAATAATGCACAGAATAAAAGAAACCAAGTTTCAGCTAAACAGGTAAAAAAACAATTAGATCAATGATAGAGAATATAACAAGATTTAATTAATATGCAACAGTGATCTACACAATTTAAAAATATAATCTTTCACATTTAGCCCGTGTACACACTCCTTACCTCGTATACACGACTTTCATCACATTACAATTATCACATCAATACCAATCCTAGGGAAAATTTTCCCCACACAAGGTTAGAGAAGTCATTTACCTCGACTTGCTCCAATTTAATCAAATAGTATGCCTTTTCCTCGATTTTCCGACTCCAATCGACTCGAATCTTGACATAATTAATTCGATACAGTCAACAAAAATTATAGAATCAATTCCATAAGAAAATATTATATTTTTCAATAAAAATCCGAAATTAACTCAAACAATCGCCTGTGGAGCCTATTACTCGAAATCCAGCAAACTTTACGAAATATTAACGCCCATTCAACCGCGAGTCTAACCATACTAAAATGACTAAAATCGGACCTCAAATCGACCTCCAAATATTTAAATCTTATTTTCAAATCCCTATGTTCAAATCCCCGATTTACACCTCAAAACATGTAATCTAGTCAGATTATTCGATGATAATTCAACATTATGGAGTAGAAATGATCAGAAGGGACTTACCTCAAGTTTCCCCATGAATTCTCTCTGACAAATCGCCCAAAACCGTTTTAAGAATGCCCAAAATGACAAAAATGACGGAACCACTATGTTTTGTAATTTGGTCAGTGTTTACGCACCTGCGATGCACGTGACCGCATCTGCGCTTCCGCAGATGTGCAGTACTCCCTCGCTTGTGCGACTAGCTTCGCTTATGCGATCCTTATCTGCATCTGCGGGATATTGTCCTTTGCACCTGCGGCCACTGCTCAACTCTTCCTTTTCCGCTTCTGCGCTCGTTTCTGCGAGCTCACACCTGCGAGCCAAATTCGCAGGTGCACTTGCATCAGCAGGCAGCAGCATGTTTCAATTGTTCTAAGTCCAAATTGATCCGTTAACCATCCGGAACTCACCCGAGGCCCCCGGGACCTCAAAAAAACATACCAATAAGTACTAAAACATAATACGAATTACATCAAATAACGCTAAAATCATAAATCACACCCCAATTCAAGCTTAATGAAACTTAAGAATTTCCAACTTCTACATTCGATACTGAAACCTATCAAATCAAGTCTGATTTGCCTCAAATTTTGCACACAAGTCATAAATGACAAATGGAGCTATAAAAATTTTCAGAACTAGATTCCGATCCCGATATCAAAAAGTCAACTCCCTGGTCAAACTTTCAAACTTAAATTTCCTATTTTAGCTATTTCAAGCTCAATTTAACTACGGACTTCCAAAATAAAAATTCGAACACGCTCCTAAGCCCAAAATCACCATACGGAGCTGTTGGAATCATCAAAATTCTATTCTGGGGTCGTTTGCACATAAGTCACCATCCGGTCAATATTTGAACTTAAGCTTTAAAACTTAGAACTAAGTGTTCCAATTCATTCCAAAACCTCACCGGACCGAAACTAATTATTCGGGCAAGTCAGATATTAGTTATAAAGTACATAATGAGCAGTAAATAGGGGAATGGGGCTACAACTTTTAAAATGACTGGCCGGGTGATTACATCCTCCCCCTCTTAAAATAATCGTTCGTCCTCGAACGAGCATAGAGACATACCTGAAGTGGTGAAAAGATGAGGATAATGGCTGCGCATATCCTGCTTGGTCTCCGAAATCGCCTCCTCGACCGGATAACCCCTTCCATTGAACCTTCACGGAAGCAATGTTCTTTGACCTTAGCTTTCGAACCTGCCTGTCCAAAATAGCCATTGGTTCCTCAACATAAGATAGACCCTTGTCCAACCGAACTGAACTGAAGTCTAACACATGAGACGGATTGCCGTGATACTTCCGGAGCATAGAAACATGGAATATTGGATGAACTGCAGAGAGACTAGGTGGTAGTGCAAGTCTGTAAGCCACCTCTCCAACTCTCTCAAGAATCTCAAAAGGTCTGATATACCTCGGGCTCAACTTCCCTTCTTTCCGAACCTCAAAATAACCTTCATAGGTGAAACCCGGAGCAAGACCCGCTCACCAACCATGAATGCAACATCACGAACCTTCCGATCCGCATAAATCTTTTGTCTACATTGGGTTGTACGAAGTCCATCCTGAATCAATTTAACCTTTTCCAAGGCCTCCTGAACCAAGTATGTACCCAATAAGCTAGCTTCGCCCGGCTCGAACCAACCCACTGGAGACCGGCACCGCCTACCATATAAGGCCTCATACGGAGCCATCTGAATGCTCGACTGGTAACTGTTGTTGTAAGCAAACTCCGCAAGTGATAAGAACTGATCCCAAGCACCCCCAAATTCTATCACACACGCACGAAGCATATCCTCCAATATCTGAATAGTGCGTTCGGACTGCCCATCTGTCTGAGGGTGAAATATTGTACTCAACTCCACACGAGTACCCAACTCTCACTGTACAGCCCTCCAAAACCGTGAGGTAAACTGTGTACCCCGGTCAGAGATGATAGATACCAGTATGCCACGAAGTCTAACAATATCGCGAATATAGACTTGAGCCAACTGCTCGGAAGAATAGGTAGTCATCATAGGAATGAAATGAGCTGACTTGGTCAGCCTATCCACAGTCACCCAAACTGCATCAAACTTTTGCTGAGTTCGTGGAAGCCCAACAATGAAATCCATAGTGATCCGCTCTTATTTCCACTCCGCAATTTCTAACTTCTGAAGCAATCCACCTAGCCGCTGATGCTCATATTTTACCTGCTGACAATTGAGACACCGAGCTTCATACTTCACTATGTCTTTATTCATCCACCTCAACCAATAGTGCTGTCTCAGATCCTAATATATCTTTGTAGCACTTGGATGAATGGAGTACCGCGAACTGTGAGCCTCTTGAAGAATCAACTCACACAAACCATCTACATTAGGCACACATAGCCTGCCCTGCATCCGTAATACACCGTTATCTCTAATAGTGACTTCCTTGGCATCGCCGTGTTGAACTGTGTCCCTAAGGACAAGCAGATGGGGGTCATCGTATTGACGCTCTCTGATACGATCATAAAGAGAAGACTGAGAAACCACACAAGCCAAAACTCGGCTTGGCTTGGAAATATCCAACCTGACAAACTGGTTGGCTAAGGTTTGAACATCCAAGGTTAATGACCTCTCTGCTACCGGTAAATATGCTAAACTGCCCAAACTTTCTGCCTTACGAATCAAGGCATCGTCCACTACATTGGCCTTCCGGGGATGATAGATAATGGTGATATTATAATCCTTAAGCAACTCCAACCATCTCTGCTGCCGCAAATTAAGATCCTTCTGTTTAACCAGATGTTGTTGACTCCGGTGATCGGTGTAGACTTCACAATGGACACCGTACAAATAATGCCGCTAAATCTTCAAGGCATGAACAATAGCTTCTAACTCAAGGTCATGGACCGGATAAATCTTCTCATATACCTTTAACTATCTGGATGTGTAGGCAATCACCCTACCGTCTTGCATCAATACTGCGTCGAGACCAATATGCGACGCATCACAATACACAGTATAAGACCCTGAACCTGCAGGTAATACCAACACTGGGGCTGTAGTCAAAGTTGTCTTGAGCTTTTGGAAGCTCTCCTCACATTCCTCGGTCCACCTAAATGGAGCACCCTTCTGGGTCAATTTGGTCATTGGTGCAGCAATAGAAGAGAAACCCTCTACAAATCAGCGATAATACCCTACCAAACAAAGGAAACTCCGGATCTCCGTAGCTGAGGATGGTCTGGACCAACTCTACACTGCCTCAATCTTCTTCGGATCTACCTTGATCCCCTCGCACGAAACTATATGGCCCAAAACTCCCACTGAATCAAGCCAGAATTCACACTTTGAATATTTGGCATATAACTTCTTTTCTCTCAAAGTCTGAAGCACAGTCCTCAGGGTACTGCTCATGATCCTCGTGACTCCGGGAATACACCAGAATGTCGTCAATAAACACAATGACGAAATAATCAAGATAGGGCTGAAGTACACTATTCATTAAGTGCGTAAATATTTTTGGGGAATTGGTTAGCCCAAGTGACATTACAAGGAACTCATAATGACCATACCGAGTCCTAAAAGCAGTCTTTGGGATATCTGGTTCCCGAATCTTCAACTGATGATACCCTAAACGCAAGTCAATTTTAGAGAATACCCTGGCACTATGTAGCTGATCAAATTGGTCATCAATGCATGGCAATGGATACCTGTTCTTCACTGTAACCTTGTTTAGCTGGCGGTAATCAATACACATCCTCTTAGAACCATCCTTCTTCTTCACAAATAAGACAGGAGCACCCCAAGGTGATACACTTGGCCGAATGAAGCCCTTATCAAGCAACTCTTGTAACTGTTCATTTAAATCTTTCGACTCTGCTGGGGCCATACGATATGGTGGAATAGAAATGGGTTGAGTGCTCGGTAACAAATCAATGCCAAAGTCAATATCCCTGTCGGGTGGCATACCCGGAAGATCCGCTGGAAATACATCAGGAAAATCCCTTACTATAGGAACTAACTACACGGTAGGAGTATCAATACTAACATCTCTCACATAGGCTAGATATGCATCACACCCCTTCTCAACCATTCGTTGAGCTTTAAGAAATGAAACAACCATGATAGGAACATGATCTGAGGTACCTATCCACTCTAGACGTTGTAGACCTGGCATAGCCAACGTCATTATATTGGCGTAACAATCAAGAATAGCATGATAGGGCGACAACCAGTCCATGCCCAAAATAATATCGAAATCCACCATACTAAGCAATTATAAATCAGCTCTGGTCTCAAAACCACTGATAACAATTAAACACGACCGATACACGTCGTTCACATTAATAGATTCACCCACGGGTGTAGATACATAAATAGAAGAACTCAAGGAATCACAGGATACATCCCAATACGGGGCAAACTAAGATGATATATAAGAATAAGTGGAGCCTAGATCAAATAAGACTGATGTATCTCTATGACAAACCTAAATAATAGATGTGATAATAAAATTAGATGCCACGGCCTTTGTCCTAGCAGGAAGGGCATAATCTCTAGCCTGGCCTCCCCCTCTAGGGCGACCTCTACCTGTCCGACCTCCACATCTAGTTGGTTGTGCAGGTGGAGCGGCAACTGGTGCAGAAAGCATGGCCTGAGAAGCCTGAAGGCCCTGTGGAATGGGTGGGGCCTGAGAAATCTCTGGAGGTTCACCCCTCCTGAGTCTGGGGAAATCCCTCATGATGTGACGAGTGTCACCACACTCAAAATAAGCCCTCAGAGGACGTGGATGATGGGACTGGCTCGGGCCTGATCGACTAGACTGCCCGCTGAAGGCACCCTATACAGGAGGTACAGAAGACACTGGCGGTGCATAATATGGAATCTGAGGTCTGGGAGCAGCCGGAATACCACTGGAAGTTGGAAGTGCTGAATGAATAGGACTGCTCACATAACCTCTACCATGACGGGTTGCAGCTGGGGCACGAGAATTATTATATGTGCCAGAATCTCGGGGTCTCTTAGCTTCCCTCTCTTCCCTCTCCCGGATCCGCATACCTTCCAATCTCCTAGCAATAGACACCACCTGTTAGTATGTGATGTCCATATCTAGCTCTCGGGCCATACTGAATCTGATACTAGGGTGGAGACCCTCAATAAATCTGCAAACCCGCTCTCGAACAGTAACAACTAAGGCTGGTGCATGCCTAGCCAAATCAGTGAATTGGACCGCATATTCCAACACGGTCATAGAACCCTGGCGCAGCTGCTCAAACTCTGCGCACCATGCATCTCTAAGACTCTAAGGAACATACTCCTTTAAGAACATATCTGAAAATTGAGTCCAAGCAAGTGAAGCTGCCTCAGCCGGACTATCCAACTCATATGCCTGCCACCACTGGTAGGCTGCTCCTCTAAGCGGAAATGCCGTGAAAAAAATCCCAATAGAATCCACAATGCCCATAGTACGGAGGACACGGTGACATTCCTCCAGAAAACCCTGAGCATCCTCTGAAGCAAGCTGAAAGTGGGAGGGTGGTACTTTTTGTACCTCTCGAGCCTGAGCTGCTCCCCCTCTGAAACTGTTGTCCTACCCTCAGGACGAACTGGGACAACTGGCCGCACAGGTATAACCTCTAGGGCATGGTCAACTTGGGCCCGTGGCTCTGGGATACGGGCAGCGGGAGTCTGTGCTCCTCCCCCAGCCTGAGATATGGCAGGAGCAAGTGGAATCAACCCTGCCTGAGCTAGAGTACCAAACATGCTCAAAATCTGGGCAAGAGTCTCCTGAAGTACAGGAGTAGTAACAGGCATCTCAGGTGCATGTTCTCCAACTGGAGCTACTTGTGGTTCCTCTGTAGCAGCTCGTGCGGGTGCTCTGGCTGCACCACGTGGTCTTCCTCGGCCTCTGGCTCGACCTCTACACCGACCCCGGCCTCTTGCGGCTCCAACATGGGGCACGGGTGTCTGATCATCTGATCCAGTTATGCGTGTCCTCACCATCTGTGAGAGAATAAAAAGACAATGGTTTAGAACTTTGAAGTCAATAGTGTGCACGATAAGGAATAAAAGAAGCGAATATTTTCCTAATAGTTCCATAGCCTCTCGAAGATAAGTACATACGTCTCTGTACCGATCAGCAAGACTCTACTAAACCTGCTTGTGACTCATAACACCTATGAACCTAGAGCTCTGATACCAACTTGTCACGACCCCAAATTCCCTCCGTAGGATGTCTTGATGGTACCTAGTCTCTAAGATTAGGTAAGCCTATCAATGCGGAATAACAATAGAAATCTAAAATAAATAATATTCAAATTCACATAATTTCAACTTTTAAAACCGGTAGAAATAAGTCACAAGCTTCTAAGAATTTATCCTCAATGTATCAATATATATCAGGGTCTAAGAAAAATAAGGAAGCAACATAATAATGATAGAAGGGGACTCCAGAGTTTGTGGACGCTGGCAGATATACCTTGAAGCCTCCGTACACAGGTAGCTCACTGATGTCTGGACCGGTAGGATGTACCTGGATCTATACAAAATAATATGCAGAAGCATAGTATAAGTACACCACAGCGGTACCCAGTAAGTGCCAAGCCTAATCTTGGTAGAGTAGTGACGAGGTCAAGTCAGGCCCTACTGGAATAATAAAAGACAAGGTGAAATGTTTAACAATATAATAAAAATAAAATGACAATGAAAATGAATCAAGTAATATGTTACCAATTAACTACGCAAAATAATGGCAAATAATACCTCGTGGAAACAAACAGAATTCTTTTCAACTTTAAGAAAATCATAACAATAATCAAAGGCAATTGCGGCCATAAATCAATATCAACAAGGACACTCCCTAGGTACCGCCTCGTAGTCCAAAATCATAAATAAATTCACAATATCTCATTTCCTTATATCCCCGCGGGAGCCTTCACATTTAATTTTAAAGAAAAATATTTTTTCCCGAATTAGCATCTCGCATTTTAGCTACCCTTATCACATCGCATGACTTCTAGTAGTTCCCCTACTAGCTACGTGTATCAAGCCACCCTTATCTCACCACATGTGTTTCACCACCTAGACCTTATACCACTACATGCGTATCAATATCATAATATGTCATAATTTGCACCTCAAGTGCCCAAATATTTTAATTTGTCAAAATAAACAACATCAACAATATTTTCCACAACATAGAGCTCACGGCTCAATCCCAATGAGTACAAAAATCTCACAAAATATTCGGGAATTAAATAACTCAGCAAAAATAATATTTAAAAATTTTAATACATTGCCTCAGTTCCAAATTTAAAATATCAAATACTTCATATTAATAATATTTAAATTAAATAAATTCTACCTTCAAATAATGCACAGAATAAAAGAAATCAAGTTTCAGCTAAACAGGTAAAAAACAATTAATAGGAGAAAGTCAAGCAAATTTAAAGTATATAAATCATATCAATAATAAAGAATATAACAAGATTTAATTAATATGCAACAGTGATCTACACAATTTAAAAACATAATCTTTTACATTTAACCCGTGTACACACTCGTCACCTCGTATACACGACTTTCATCACATTACAATTATCACATCAATATCAATCCTAGGAAATGTTTCTCCCACACAAGGTTAGACAAGTCACTTACCTCGACTTACTCCAATTTAATCATGTAATATGCCTTTACCTCGATTTTCCGACTCCAATCGACTCGAATATAGACATAATTAATTCGATACAGTCAACAAAAATTATAGAATCTATTTCATAAGAAAATACTATATTTTTTAATAAAAATTTGAAATTAACTCAAAATATCGCTCGTGGGGTCCACGTCTCGGAATCCGGCAAATATTATGAAATATGAACGCCCATTCAACCACTAGTCTAACCATACTAAAATTACTAAAATCTGACCTCAACTCGACCTCCAAATCTTCAAATCTTATTTTCAAATCCCTAAGTCCAAATCCCCGATTTACACCTCAAAACATGTAATCTAGTCGGATTATTCGATGATAATTCAATATTATGCAGTAGAAATGATCACAAGGGACTTACCTCAAGTTTTCCCGTGAATTCTCTCTGAAATATCTCCCAAACCCATGTTAAGAATGTCCAAAATGACAAAAATGGCGGAACCCCTCTGTTTTGTAATCTGGTCAGTGTTTTTGCACCTGCGATGCACGTGACCGCACCTGCGCTTCCGCAGATGCGAAGAACTCCCTCGCTCATGCGACTAGCTTCGCTTCTGCGATCCCTTGTCCGCATCTGCGGTCCCGCAGATGCGGTATTTTCCTTCGCACCTGTGGCCACTGCTCCACTCTTCCTTTTCCGCTTTTGCGCTCGCTTCTGCGAGCTCGCACATGCGAGCCAAATTCCGCATGTGTGCTTGCATCAGCAGGCAGCAGCAAGTTTCAATTGTTCTAAGTTTAAATTTTATGCGTTAACCATCCGGAACTCACCCGAGGCTCCTGGGACCTCAACTAAACATACTAATAAGTCCTAAAATATCATACGAACTTAGTCGAATCCTCAAATCACATCAAATAACGCAACAAACACAAATTATACCCCAATTCAAGCTTAATGAAACTTAAGAATTTCCAACTTCTACATTAGATGTCGAAACCTATCAAATCAAGTTCGATTGGCCTCAACCTTTTCACACAAGTCATAAGTGACATAACGGAGCTATGAAAATTTTCAGAACTGGATTCCGATCCCGATATCAAAAAGTCAACTCCCCGGTCAAACTTCCAAACTTAAATTTCTTATTTTAGCCATTTCAAGCCTAATTTAACTACGAACTTCCAAATAAAAATTTGAACACACTCCTAAGCCCAAAATCACAATACAGAGCTGTTGGAATCATCAAAATCTTATTCTGGGGTCGTTTGCACATAAGTCGGAATCCGGTCACTATTTGAACTTAAGCTTTAAAACTTGGAACTAAGAGTTCTAATTCATTCCAAAACCTCACCAGACCTAAACCAATTACTCTGGAACGTCATATATCAGTTATAAAGTAAATAATGACCAGTAAATAGGGGAATGAGGCTACAACTTTTAAAATGAATGGTCGGGTCGTTACATTATTGTATTGTTAATTTCTTATTCGAACAATATTGTACATTCGGTCATCGAGATCATTCCATGCATTTAGTGAGAGTGTGTGACTCAGTATTACCAGTCTTGGGAGGTTGTATTAAACTATATGTTTAAAAAATAGCTTGAATTATGATTATAATCGGCTTACTTAGTCTTCGAGACTAAGTGTCATCATGACGCCTGTGGTGGGATTTTTGGATTGTGACATAATTATAAAAGGAAATCCCATGATTAGCTAATTAATTATTTCTGATTTGATCCGTTCCGAGATTTACGCCATGATCCTCGACCAGTCACGGATATCTCACCTTTTTGTTATTGTGCTATCTTCGATCTTGCTCGATGTATGTCTCATTTGGCTTCGATCTCTACTAGCCTCGATCTCGACAGGTACTTCGATTCTGAACTCGGTACCTTATCCTCGTGATTTAGTCTGTTCCATTATGAGGCCATCCTTCGATGCAACCTCCCGATCTCGGTCAAATAGTAAAATCGGGTGGAGCCGGTTTTAATCGTATACAGATAGTCCCCTTATTTTTTGTAGTGAAATGACAAGAAACGAATTGAGCCTTTTTACCTCGGCCTGTCATGACGTCAACCTCGTGAAAATTTTATTTCATTCATGCCTTCATGCCTTATGCATATTTTGCTCACAAGTTTGGGACTTTAGGCAACTAGACCGAAATCAGACCAGTATAGTCTTTAAAATCGAGTGAGTACTTGCTCGAACTCGAAGTAGAGTGACCCTTAGGTTTTAGTTGAGTAAGGACAATTTCTCGAACTCAAAAAATAAAATGGCCCTTAGGCTCTTGAATTAGGCCAATATGGCCTCCAAAGAATGGCTTTTCCCCTTTTTCGGCTTAAAAAATTAATCATAAAAATTTGTCATGGCTTAGCACGAGATAAATCTGTACCCATTAGGTTTTTCGAGGATTGGTGTTATCGAAATCCTTTGCTTTGTTATGCCTTAGCACAAAATTGTCTGGGAGTTCGAACAATTCGCCACCCCTTAAGGCTTTTCGAGGGTCGATATTATCGAGACCTTTAGTAATTCATCTGAGGGTTGCCTTTTTTAACCAGTTTATGAGAATATTTGAAGGCCTATTTTATAACGGAATTCGGACGTCTCTGAACCGTTTTAATTTGGCCAATAGACTTTAGTTTGGGATTTGCCCCTTAGGCTTATTTCCCTGCTATACTTCGAACTCATTTGAAGTGTCAGTCCTCGAGTGGGGTGGCTGTGGCCTTTAAAATCGAGGATTGCCTTTTTAAGGTCTTACAATTTTGAGGTTTAGTAATTCGATCATGTCGATTTTTTGGACGGCAGTCCCCGAGTATAGGGTAAATTGTTTGAACTTTAGTTGTGATCGGCCCTTAAGCCAGTTTCCATAATAGATCATAACTATGAAATTGTAAAGTATAAATTTCTCTAAGGCATGGAACATCTGGTAAGAAAAAATACTTCTTTCAATAGATTATACATGCGTACATGTTTTGTCATTAGGGCTTGAGTAATCTACATGGACACGGTTCATTTGACCGTTTGGTCCTTTACCTATCGAGACCTTGTCAACACAAAGTATTTTCCTTGTAACTATCCGAGGATGATCCCCCCCAGGATTCGAGGTTTATTGTAAAGGAGCCTCGGATACTGTTGAATTGCTCTAAGTTAGCACGAACAATGGAACTTTGTTTCTTGAATAGTTTCGGCTACATTTATTGGTAGGATGATTTCACCTTTAGTTGTTTCACTCGCCATGTTGAAGCCATTGAGAATCCAAGTTGCGGGTATGATCAGATCTTGTAGGCCGAGCTGCTCCACGACCCTCGATCGAATAATATTGGTCGAGCTTCCTGGATCAATTAAAACACGTTTAACCTGAATTGTTTTCATAAGGATAGAGATTAACAAAGCATCATTGTGGGATTGTGAGATCCCTTCTGCTTTCTCATCATTGAATGATAAAGTGCCTTCTGGCATATAGTATCGAGTTTGTTTTTTCCTGGTGATTGATACTTTAGTGCGTTTTAACACGGGGCCTTGTGGAATATCGACCCCACCAACGATCATGTGAATCATGTGTTGTGGTTCTTCCTGCTCGTTTTTCTTGTTTGCATCCCTGTCTCTGAAATGGTTTTTAGCTCGGTCGCTCAAGAATTCTCGAAGGTTGTAACAACCCGGCCGGTTATTTTGAGAGTAATAGCCCCGATCCCCTATATATTTCTTATCCCATATATATTTCTACTATTGTGACTTACTGGGAGGTTTCATTTTACTTTTTGAAGTGATTTGGGACACTTAGTCTCTAAAACGAGAGCTTAAATCTTAGGATTTTGACCGTAGTTGGAACTATGTGAAGATGACTCCAGAATGGAGTTTCACCAGTGCTGTTAGCTCCGTTAGGTTATTTTGGACTTAGGGGCGTGTACGGATTGTGTTTTGGAGGTCCGTATCTTATTTAGGCTTGAATTGGCGAAAGTTGAATTTTTGGAGTTTTGAACCGGTAGTGGAATTTTTGATATTGGGGTCGGAATCCGATTCCGGAAGTTGGAGTAGGTTCGTAGTGTTGAATATGACTTGTGTGAAATATTTGGGGTCAATCGAACATGGTTTGGTCGATTCTGGCATCGGTTGTAGAATGTTGCAGTTTCAAGTTCTTAAGATCTGAATTGGAGGGTGATTCGCGATGTTTAACGTCGTTTGATGTGATTTGAGGGCTCGACTAAGTTCGTATGGTGTTTTAGGATTGGTCGGTATGTTTGGTTGGGGTACCGAGGGCCTCGGGCGTGTTCCGGATCCTCAACGGGTCATTGTTGGCCTTAAGGAGTTGACAGTTTTACTGGTGTTTTGCAGCTGGTTTCCTTCATCGCGATCGCGTGAGAAGGCTCGTGATCGCGAAGAGTAATTGGGAGACCAGCTGTGTTATCTCTTTGCGTTCGCCAAGAATGGGACGCGATCGCGTAGGTTCGTCAGGTTATGCACCGCAAACGCGTGGGCTAGGCCGTGTTCACGAAGAAAGAAATAAGGCAGTTGTGGAATTGGGTGTTGTTCTTCGCGATCGCATGAGGTCAGTCGCGATCACGTAGGTCTGAGGAGCTATTTCCTCGCGTTCGCGTGAAGAGTTACACATTCGCGTAGAGTAAAATAATGGGGTAGCGAAGTTGTTCTTCGCGATCGCGAGGGTGTTTTCGCGATCGCGATTAAGGATAAATATCTGGGCAGAATTAAAAGTTCAAAATCGAGGGTTTTTGGTTCGTAACTCAAAATTTTGATTAAGAGCTCGGTAGAAGGCGAAATTTGGAGAGAGTTTTCGAGGAAGTTTTTGGGTAATGATTCTTAACTCCTTTATGATTATATTACACTAATCTATGATTGATTTCATCATTTAATTTCGGATGTTGGGGTTGAAATTGGGAGAAATTTGGAAGAACTTCTTCAACAAAGATTTCGAGTTTTTGACTTTTACCCAATTTCGAGATGAGGGCCCCACATACGATTTTTGAGTTAATTTTGAAATTTTTGTTAAAACAATGTTGATTTCATTAATTAGATGAGTCTATTATTATTGTATTCATGATATGTAATTTCTTTTGGCTAGATTTGGGCCATTCAGAGCCGGATATTCATGGGAAAGGCATTGTGACCGATTGATTAAGCTTCGTTCGAGGTAAGTGGCTTGCCTAACTTTGTGTTGGAGAAATCTCCTTAAGATTTGGAACTATTGTGATATGTGAGCGCCGTGTACGTGAGGTGACGAGTACGTACACGTGCTAGTTGTGGAAAAAACTCGATTTTCTTACTGAGCAGCAACATGTTTTCCTTTTATTTTGAGTTATACCATTTTTATGAGTATTAATCTATTTTCATTCTTAATTTATTTATTTCCATTTGCGTAGCTATCCTGTTTAGTCTAATACAGCATGTCTACATGTCTTAATTTCCTATGTGAACTCTGTGCAGCATAGGGAACAGTATTCCGGGAGATCCCCATGTACTGCATCACGAAATCTTACGATTTAGACTAAGTACCAGTATTCCGGGAGATCCCCATGTACTGCATCACGAACCTAGAGCTCTAATAGAAATGCAACTACATCATGAAATCTTACGATTTAGACTAAGTACTAGTCACAGTATTCCGGGAGATCCCCATGTACTGCATCACAAAATCTTATGATTTAGACTAAGTACCAGTATTTCGGGAGATCCCGGAATACTGGTACTTAGTCTAAATCGTACGATTTCGTGGTATTAGAGCTCTAGGTTCGTAGGTATCGTGAGTCATAAGCCGCATTATTAGAGTCTCGCGGATCGGTACGGAGACGTCTGTACTTATCTTCGGGAGGCTATGGAACTGTTAGGAAACTTTTACTACTTTGATTCCTTGTCATGCGAAAATTTTGTTGACTTCAAAGATTCTAAACTTTTGTATTCTATTCTCTCACCGATGGTGAGGACACGTACAAGAGGATCTGATGAACAGGAACTCGCGCCCCCTGCTAGAGCCGTGAGAGGTCGGGGATGGGGTAGAGGCCTAGGACGTCCACGTGGTGCATCCAGAGCACCCGCACGAGCTACTACAGAGGAGCCCCGGTAGCTCAAGCTAGAGGGCAGACACCTGAGATACCTGTTGCTGCACCAGCCCTCCACGAGACTCTAGCCCAGTTTCTGAGCATGTTCAGCACCTTAGCTCAGGCTGGATTAATTCCACTTGCCCCTGCCACATCTCAGGCTGGGGGAGGAGAATAGAATCCCGTCGCCGCTACTCCAGAGCAGCGGGTTCAAGTCAACCAGGTTCCAGTGATTGTACCAATGCAGTCGGTAGCTCCCGCGCAGCCCGAGGTTAGGGCAGCAACTTCTGAGGTGGAGTAGTTCAGACTTGAGAGGTACAAGAAGTACCACCCACCTACCTTCAGCGTATTGGCTACAGATAATGCTTAGGGTTTTTTGGAGGAGTGTCATCGTATTCTCCCTACCTTGGGCGTAGCGGAGACGAGCGGGGTTTCTTTTACTACTTTCCAGCTTAGAGGAGCAGCCTATCAGTGGTGGCGTGCTTATGAGTTGAGTAGTCCGGCTGAGGTAGCTTCACTTACATGGACTCAGTTCTCGGACATATTTTTGAGAGAGTATGTCCCTCAGAGCCTTAGGGACTCATGGCGCGCAGAGTTTGAGCAGCTGTGCCAGGGTGCTATAACTGTGTCAGAGTATGCAGTTTGTTTCAGTGATTTTGCCTGACATGCACCGGCCTTAGTTGCCACCGTTCGAGAGAGGGTTCGACGGTTTATTGAGGGAATCCATCCCAGCATCCGGAGTAGTATGGCCAGGGAGATGGAGATGGATATTTCTTATCAGTAGGTTGTGAGTATTGCCAGAAGATTTGAGGGCATGTTTGCCCGACATAGAGAGGAGAGGGAGGCCAAGAGGTCTCGAGAGGCTAGTTGTTATTCTGGAGCTCGTGCCCCAACAGATCGCCATGGTAGGGGTTATGTGAGCCGCCCCGTTCATTCATCCCTTTCAGCCACCAGCGGTATTCCAGCTCCTCCTAGGCTCCAGGAGCCTTATTATGTACCGCCAGTATCTAGTGTGCCTCCTGCATGGGGTGTTCCTAGTGGCCAGTCCAGCAGACCTAGCCCGAACCAGTCATAGAAGCCATGCCCTCCAAGAGCTTGTTTTGAGTGTGGTGACACCCATCATATGGTGAGGGATTGCCCCAGGATTATAAGGGGTGCGCCTCCACAGACTTCTCATCCATAGTGTGCTCCACCGGGTCCTCAGGCTATGATTAGAGCACCAGCTGCCACCCCACCTACTCAGCCAGCTCGAGGTGAAGGTCAGGGAGGTAGAGGTCTCCCTAAAGGGGGAGATCAGGCTAGATATTATGCACTTCCTGCTCGTACAGAGGCAGTTGCATCTTATTCTGTCATTACAAGTATTGTTACGATCTATCATTGAGATGCGTCGGTATTATTTGACCCAGGCTCTACATATTCTTATGTGTCCTTTTATTTTCCCCCGTATTTGGGCGTATCTTGGGATTCTTTGAGTTCCCCTATTTATGTGTCTACTCCTGTGAGAGATTCTCTTGTTGTGGACTGCGTGTATCGGTCGTGTTTGATTGCTCTTAGTGGTTTTGAGACCAGAGCCGATTTATTATTGCTCAGCATGGTGGACTTCGATATTATTTTGGGTATGGACTGGTTGTCTCCCCATTATGCTATTCTTGATTGTCACGCTAAGACCGTGATGCTAGCTATGCCGGGTTTACCGCGATTAGAGTGGAGAGGTACCTTAAAGTATACTCCTAGCAGAGTTGTTTCTTTTATTAAAGCTCAACAAAGGGTTGAGAAGGGGTGTGACGCGTATCTAGCTTATGTGAGAGATATCAGTATTGCTACCCCTACAGTTGAGTCAGTTCCAGTAGTGAGGGACTTTCCAGACGTGTTTCCAGCTGATCTTCCGGGCATGCCGCCCGACAGAAATATTGATTTTGGCATTGATTTGTTGCCGGGCACTCATCCTATCTCTATTCCTCCATATCATATGGATCCTCTTGAATTAAAGGAGTTGAAGGAGCAGTTATAAGAATTGCTTGATAAGGTCTTCATTTGGCCCAGTGTGTCACCTTGGGGTGCTCCTGTCTTATTTGTGAAGAAGAAGGATGGTTCTATGCGGATGTGTATTGATTATCGCCAGTTGAACAAAGTCACAGTGAAGAACATGCATCCATTGCCTCGTATTGATGACTTATTTGATCAATTACAGGGTGCCAGAGTGTTTTCCAAGATTGACTTACGTTCAGGTTATCATTAGTTGAAGATTCGGGAGCCAGATATCCCGAAGACTGCTTTCAGGACCAGATATGGTCACTATGAGTTTCTTGTGATGTCTTTTGGGCTGACCAATTCCCCAACAGCTTTTATGCACTTGATGCACAGTGTGTTCCGGCCCTATCTTAACTCATTCGTCAGTGTGTTTATTGACGACATTCTGGTATACTCCCGGAGTCGGGAGGATCATGAGCAGCAGCTGAGGACTGTAGTTCAGACCTTGAGAGAAAAGAAGTTATATGCAAAATTTTCAAAGTGTGAATTTTGGCTAGACTCAGTGGCATTCTTGGGTCATATAGTATCGAGTGAGGGAATCCAGGTGGATCCGAAGAAGATTGAAGCAGTGCAGAGTTAGCCCAGACCATCCTCAGCTACAGAGATCCGGAGTTTTCTTGGTTTGGCGGGGTATTACCGTCGATTTGTAGAGGGTTTCTCGTCAATTACAACACCTATGACCAGGCTGACCCAGAAGGGTGATCCATTCAGGTGGACAGAGGAATGTGAGGAGAGCCTTCAGAAGCTCAAGACAACTTTGACTACAACCCCAGTATTGGTATTACCTACAGGTTCGAGGTCTTGTACTGTATATTGTGATGCATCGCAGATTGGTCTCAGCACGGTGTTGATGCAAGACGGTAGGGTGATTGCCTACGCATCCAGACAACTGAAGGTGCACGAAAATAATTATCATGTCCACGACCTTGAGTTAGCAGCTATTATTCATGCCTTGAAGATATGGCGGCATTATCTGTACGGTGTTCCTTGTGAGATTTACACTGATCATCGGAGTTTGCAGCATATGTTTAAGAAGAAAGATTTAACTTACATCAGCGGAGGTGGTTGGAGCTGCTTAAGGATTATGATATCACTATTTTGTACCACATTGGGAAGGCCAATGTGGTGGCCGATGCTTTGAGTTGCCGGGCAGAGAGTTTGGGGAGTTTAGCATATCTACCAGCAGCAGAGAGGCCATTGGCATTGGATGTTCAGGCCTTAGCTATCCAGTTTGTGAGATTGGATATTTCTGAGCCGAGTCGAGTATTGGCTTGTGTGGTCTCTCAGTCTTCTCTTTATGATCGTATCAGGTAGCGTCAGTATGATGACCCACATCTACTTGTCCTTAAGGACACAGTCCAACACGGTGATGCTAAGGAGGTCACTATTGGAGATGATGGTGCATTGAGGATGCATGGCAGGCTATGTGTGCCCAATGTAGATGGTTTGCGTGAGTTTATTCTCTAGGAGTCTCACAGTTCGCGGTAATCGATTCATCCGGGTGCCGCAAAGATATATCAGGACTTGAAACAGCATTACTGGTGGAGGAGAATAAAGAAGAACATAGTAGAGTATATGGATCGATGTCTTAATTTCCAGCAGGTAAAATATGAGCATCAGTGACCAGGTAAATTGCTTCAGAAGTTAGAGATTCCGGAGTGGAAATGGGAGCGGATCACTATGGATTTCGTTGTTGGACTCCCACGGACTCAGCGGAGGTTTGATGCAGTTTGGGTGATTGTGGATAGGCTGACCAAGTCAGCTCATTTCATTCCTGTGATGACTACCTATTCTTCCGAGCAGCTAGCTCGAATTTACATCTGTGAGATCGTTAGGCTTTATGGTGTACCGGTATCTATTATCTCTGACTGGGGTACGCAGTTTACATCACGGTTATGGAGAGATGTACAGTATGAGTTGGGTACTTGGGTTGAGTTGAGCACAACATTTCACCCTCAGACGGACGGGCAGTCCGAGCGCACTATTCAGATATTAGAGGATATGCTACGTGCATGTGTGATAGATTTTGGGGGTGTCTGGGACCAGTTCTTGCCACTTGCGGAGATTGCTTACAACAACAGTTATCAGTCCAGCATTCAGATGGCACCGTATGAGGTTCTGTACGGTAGGCAGTGTCGGTCCCAGTGGGTTGGTTCGAGCCGGGCGAGGCCAAATTATTGGGTACGGACTTGGTTCAGGATGCTTTGGAAAAGGTAAAGGTGATTCAAGATAGACTTTGCACAGCCCAGTCCAGACAAAAACGTTATGCGAATCGGAAGGTTCGCGATGTGGAATTCATGGTTGGAGAGCGAGGCTTGCTTCGGGTTTTCCCTATGAAGGGCGTTATGAGGTTCGAAAAGAAGGGCAAGCTGAGACCAAGGTTTATTGGTCCCTTTGAAGTGTTTCGGCGAGTTGGGGAGGTTGCTTATGAGCTTGTCTTGCCTCCCAATCTATCAGGAGTTCATCCGGTATTCCATGTTTCTATGCTCCGGAAGTATCACGGCGATCCGTCCCATGTGTTGGATTTCAGCTCAGTTCAATTGGACAATGATCTATCTTATGTTGAGGAGCCAGTTGCTATTTTAGACAGGCAGGTCAGAAAGCTAAGAGCAAAGAACATTGATTCCGTGAAGGTTCATTGGAGGGGACAGTCGGTCGAGGAAGCGACTTGGGAGACCAAGCATGTTATGCGCAGCCGTTACCCTCACCTTTTCACCACTTCAGGTATGTCTTTATGCTCGTTCGAGGATGAACGATTATTTTTAGAGGGGAAGGATGTAATGACCGGTCGGTCGTTTTGTAAGTAATAGACCCGATCCCTTATATATTGCTTCTCCCATATCTATTTCTGCTTTTGTGACTTGCCGGGAGGTTTCGTTTTGGTTTTTGGAGTGATTTGGGACACAGTCCCCAAAACGAGAACTTAAGTCTTAGGATTTTGACCGTAGTCGAAACTGTATAAAAAAGACTCCGGAATGGAGTTTCGTCAGTTCCGTTAGCTCCGTTAGGTGATTTTGGACTTAGGGGCGTGTATGGATTGTGTTTTGGAGGTCCGTAGCTTATTTAGGCTTGAATTGGCGAAAGTCAATTTTTTAGAGTTTTGAACCGGTAGTGGAAATTTTGATATCGGGGTCGGCATTCGATTCCGGAAGCTGGAGTAGGTTCTTAGTGTTGAATATGACTTGTATGCACAATTTGGGGTCAATCGGACGTGGTTTGGTCGGTTCCGGCATCGGTTGTAGAACGTTGAAGTTTCAAGTTCTTAAGATTTGGATTGGAGGGTGATTCATGATGTTTAATGTTGTTTGATGTGATTTAAGAGCTCGACTAAGTTTGTATGGTAATGTAGGATTGGTCGGTATATTTGGTTGGGGTCCCGGGGGCCTCAGGCGTATTCCGGATGCTCAACGAGTCATTTTTGGACTTAAGGAGTTGACAGTTTTTGCTGGTGTTCTGCAGCTGGTTTCCTTCATCGCAATCGCGTAAGAAGGCTCGCAATCGTGTAGAGTAATTGGGAGACCAGCAAGGTTATCTCTTCGCGTTCGCCAAGAATGGGATGTGATCGCGTAGGTTCGTCAGGTTATGCACCGCAAACGCGTGGGCTAGGCCGTGTTCGCGAAGAAAGAAATAAGGCAGTAGTGGAATTGGGTATTGTTCTTCGCGATCGCGTGAGGTCAGTCGCGATCGCGTAGGTCTGAGGAGCTATTTCATCGTGTTCGCGTGGAGAGTTACGCATTCGCGTAGAGTAAAATAATGGGGCAAGGAAGTTGTTCTTCGCGATCGCGAGGGTGTTTTCACGATCGCGATTAAGGAAACATATCTGGGCAGAACTAAAAGTTCAAAATTGAGGGTTTTTGATTCATAACTCAAAATGTTGATTGAGAGCTCGGTAGAAGGTGAAATTTGGAGAGATTTTCGGAGGAAATTTTTGGATAATGATTCTTAACTCCTTTATGGTTATATTCCACTAATCTATGGTTGATTTCATCATTTAATTTCGAATTTTTGGGTTGAAATTGGGAGAAATTTGGAAGAACGTCTTCAACAAAGATTTCGAGTTTTGAAGGAAATCTGTGGTCGCATTTGAGTAAATTTTATATGGTTAGACTTGTGAGCGAATGAGTGTTCCTATTTTATGACTTTTACCCAATTCCGAGACGTGGGCCTCACATACGATATTTGAGTTAATTTTGAAATTTTTGTAGTGTTGATTTAATTCATTAGATGAGTCTATTATTGTTGTATTTATGATATGTAATTTCTTTTGGCTAGATTTGGGCCATTCAGAGCCGGATATTCGTGGGAAGGCATTGTGACCGATTGATTAAGCTTGGTTCGAGGTAAGTGACTTGTCTAACTTTGTGTTGGGGAAATCCCCTTAAGATTTGGAACCATTGTAATATGTGAGCGCCGTGTACGTGAGGTGACGAGTACGTACACGTGCTAGTTGTGGAAAAAATCTGATTTTCTTACTGAGCAGCAACCTGTTTTCCTTTTATTTTGAGTTATACCATTTTTATGAGTATTAATCTATTTTCATTCTTAATTGAGTTATTTTCATTTGTGTATCTATCCTGTTTAGTCTAATACAACATGTCTACGTGTCTTAATTGCCTATGTGAACTCTGTGCAACATGCTTAGTGAATTTCCTGCTTCTTCCTTGACTGGTACTTAGTCTAAATCGTAAGATTTCGTGATGTAGTTGCATTTCTATTGCTTGCGCTGCATATTTACTTTGGAACTACAGAACGGTATTCCGGGAGATCCCCCTATACTGCATATTTACTTTGGGACTACGGAACGGTATTCCGGGAGATCCCCCTGCACATTTACTTTGGGACTACGGAACGGTATTCCGGAAGATCCGCTTGCACATTTACTTTGGCACTACGGAACGGTATTCCGGGAGATCCCCCTGCACATTTACTTTGGGACTACGGAACGGTATTCCGGAAGATCCGCTTGCACATTTACTTTGGCACTACGGAACGGTATTCCGGGAGATCCCCCTGCACATTTACTTTAGGACTACGGAACGGTATTCCGGGAGATCCCCCTGCACATTTACTTTAGGACTACGGAACGGTATTCCGGGAGACCCCTTGCACATTTTTGTTTGGGACTACGAGACGGTATCTTGGGAGATTCCCCTGTTATGTTTCTGTGTACTGAGCTGTTACCTTCTATGATTTCATTGTTGATAAATTTTTAGCCTTTATTTCATTGCGGTATTACACTCTATATTATTTTATTATATAATTATCAGTAGGGCCCTGACCTGACCTCATCACTACTCGATCGAGGTTAGGCTTGGCACTTATTGGGTACCGATTGTGGTGTACTCATGCTACTCTCTGCACATATTTTTCGTGTGCAGATCCAGGTGCACCTTATCAGCCGCACTATCAGTGAGCCGGGACAACCTTGGAGACTTCAAGATATATATTCCGCGTCCGCAGACCTCGGAGTCCCCTTCTACTCTTTCTCATGTCCATTATCTTCTGTATTTTTCTTATTAGATTCTAATGTATAGAGACACTAGATTTTTCCTTCTGTAGTTTGTGATTCACGATGTTCAGGATTTTGGGATTTGTTGTGTAATTTTGAATAGTTGATTAAATTTATATTTTTATTTCATTATTCCGCAAAATGTTAGGCTTACCTAGTTGTAGAGACCAAGTGTCGTCACGACGTCACGTGGAGAGGAAATTGGATCGTGACAAAGGTAACCCTCGTTGAATAGACGGGCCACCTCCTCCCTTAGTTGTCTGCAGTCTTCGGTTCTATGACCATGTGTACCATGGTATTTGCATATTTGATTGGGGTTTCTTTGGGATGGATCGGTTTGTAGCGGTCTGGGGCATCTAGTATCTTTGATTCTCCCAATGGTTGACACAATACCTGATGCGTCGATGCTGAAGTTATAATCGTGGTGCTTCTGTGGGATCGGCATGTTTATCGAAGCCACTTTTGCTCATGAGCCCTCGAGAGCTCTATCCTCGATCGTTCCTTCGATCCTTTCGGATGGGATTGCGTCCTGAGCTGATGTTTCTACGATCTGCGTTATATGGTTGGTACCGATCTCTGTTCGACCGGGGTTCTCTGTCGATATCCCTTTGAGTTCTTCCGACGGGCCTGTTTGGATACCGGAACCGGAAGGGGTCCCAACTGATCATCCTCGACAATGATCTTTGACTGGTACCGATTATGTACATCGGCCCAGGTTACCGCTAGATATTCAATTAAATTGTATTTTAGCTGTCGTGATGCCACCGAACTTCGTTCGTTCAAACCTTGAGTAAAGGCTTGAACAGCCCAATCGTCTGTGACCGGTGGTAGTTCCATGCGTTCCATCTGGAACCGAGATAAGAATTCCCTCAACATTTCGTTGTCTTTTTGTTTCACCTTGAAGAGGTCCGACTTCTTAGTCGCAACCTTTATTGCTCTGGCATGTGCCTTTACAAAGGAGCCTGCAAGCATGGCGAAGGAATCGATAGAATTAGGCGGTAAATTGTGGTACCATATCATTGCTCCTTTCGACAAGGTTTCTCCAAATTTCTTCAGTAGAACAGATTCAATCTCATCGTCTTCCAAGTTATTCCCTTTTATTGCGCATGTATAAGAAGTGACATGCTCATTAGGGTCGGTGGTCCCATTGTACTTAGGAATTTCTGGCATTCGGAATTTCTTTGGAATGGGTTTCGGAGCCGCACTTAGAGGGAAAGGCTTCTGTACAAATTCCTTTGAATCCATACCATTTAGAATCGTCGATGCCCCCTGTATTTGGTCAACCCGGGAGTTGTATGTCTCTACTGGCTTGTCATTTGCCTCGATTTTCTTTTCTCCCGATTCAATCCGTTTAGTGAGCTCCTCGAGCATTTTCATAATGGCGGGGTCAGTCCTCGATTCGTTGGCATTCGACCTTTCCGGCACAGGCTCGGTCCTGTGGATGACTTCTGGTTTGATCCTACTCGGTGATCGGAGCTGATTTTGTAGTTGTGCTATAGCGGCTTGTTAAGCCTGTAACATTTCGACTATCAATTAGAGGCTAACTCCACCATCTTCTCTGCCCTGCGTACCTCGACCACCTGATCGAACTTCCCTGCATACGCTACCTTCGGGATCAACGCCCAAATTTGCATTTAGGGCGACATGTGAACTGACATCGACGGGATTTGCAATTGATTCTCTCTCGAGGTCACCCTGAGGCGCCTCGATCCCTGGGGCGACTATATTGTCATTTTTTCCGTGAAATCTGAGGCCGTTGTCACCATGTGTAGGCGCTGATTGTGAGTTTGGCATGTTTATCCTGAAAACAAAGATTCTTACGAGAACAAATATAAAACAGTGTGTATTATCGGAATTAGTATTAAGCAATCACTATTATCCTTGGCCCTACGGTGGGCGCCAAACTGTTTATCCTTAAAATTGGATAACAATTAAACTTATAATGTGGTTCTAAGGACACATGATTTCACTTAATACCAATTGATAAATATGAGATTAATAATAGAAATGAACTATAAAGTAAAGCAAACCAGTGTTAGAATGGAACTCAGCCCTCGAGTTTGGATACCCTCGAACTGGTTGATGCAAGAACAATTAAAATATAACAAGTTGATGAACAATAGTATAAACGAGAAAGAGAATTATATTACTTTGATATCTATGAATAATGTGTGTTACAAATGATTAGAACCCCCCCTTTAAATAGTAGAGAAATTCCACTTATGGTATAATTCTAATTACAGAAGAAAATTTCATGATTATCTAATTAACTGTTTCTGATTTGATCCGTTCTGAGATTTACGTCATGATCCTCGACCAGTCACGTATATCTTGCCTTTCTGTTATTGTGATATCTTCGATCTTGCTCGATGTCTGTCTCATTTGGCTTCGATCGCTACTAGCCTCGATCTCGACATGTACCTCGATTCTAAACTCGGTACCTTATCCTCGTGATTTAGTCTGTTCTGTTACGAGGCCATCCTTCGATGCAACCTCCTGGTCTCGGTCAAATAGTAAAATCGGGTGGGCCCGATTTTAATCGTATACAAATTTAAAAAGTACTTTTGAACAACAATTAGTGTTTGGCCGGACTTTTAAAAGTGATTCTAAACATATTTTTCGAAAAATACTTTTGGGAAGTAGCTATTTTCGAGCATGTTTGGCCAAACAACCAAAAACTGCTTATTTTGAAAAGTATTTTTGAAAAAAAATAATTTGTGTTTGGCCAATTCATTTAAGAAGTAATTTTTGCAATATTTTGATAAACAAAATGTGTTTGGCCAATCTTTATAAAAAGTGATTTTGAGTGTCAAATTACCAAAAAGGATAGTACCAAGGTTTTATAATTATTTAAAAAATAAATAAATTTAAATATATTATAAGAGACTGTTATTTTGTTTTTAATTTAATTAAAATATAAACATAAAATAAACATACATACTAAACATTTAAATCATTTTAACATATATAGGTATACCAAAGCAATAATACTATCTAGTATGATTACTTGTTATTTACACGATGATTTGGATAATCAAACTATGTCATTCAGTGTGACTTAAAGTTTACTCCATAAATTACTATATATTGATAATCAACCATGAAATAATAAGCAAAGTCACTCACACATGATAATATTTCTCAACAATTTCATCTCTAATTCTATCACGCTCCGTCTCCATAATAGTATAAGACTTGTCTTGCATTTTTAAAGGAATACCAGAAGGCCCATCTCCTTTCTCAATCTCTGCAGTAATGTATTCATTAGCATAATAGTTGAATTCCTTATCAGTAGAAGAATGTCGTCGGATGACATTGTGTATAGCCATGGTAGTTGTAACAAGATGAATCTGAGTGTCAAACTTGAAAGATGGCATTAAGCGTAAAATAGAAAACCTATTTTTCCAAACTCCAAATGTTCTTTCAATTGTACATCGAAGACTAGGAGAATTCTAGGAGATCTATTAATTTAAAGAAATAAAAAACAAGATTAGTCAAAGAAAACATCAAAAACAAGAAAAGTCAATAAAGAATTTAAAAAGTTACAAGATGATTCATGTATTTGATATCTTTAATTTTTAAAATAATGGTAGAAATTAGAAAAAAAAGAAAAAGAAAAAAAGAACTATCCAAGCGAAAGAAGCAAAAACAAATGAAAAGACAAAAAACGAATGTGAAAAGTTTACATGATTCATATATATATATATATATATATATATATATATAAAGGATAATTTGGAAAATATATATTTATGCTGATGATAGTTTTGTCTTGAATAAATTAATTTTCTGCTTCTGCTTCTGGTTCTTGGAAGAAGCTAGAATTTTCTGCTTCTTCCTAAAAGCAGAAAAACTGCTTCTGATGTTGGCCAAAAGTACTTTTTTATTTTGGCCAAACACCTTAAATTTTTAAAAAGTATTTTTTTGACAAAAAAAATAAAGTGTCTTTGGCCTCCGAGAAGCTTGGCCAAACAGGCCCTTCATTTTGCTTCTAAAAAATGGCTTCTGCTTCTACTCAAATATAATTTTTTTTCCTTTTAAAAGCTTGGCCAAACACCATAATTTTGAAAAAATAATAATTTTGATAATTAAAAAAAACACTTTTGATCCAAAAAGAACTTGGACAAACACGCTATAATATTCAACATCGAGACGCCAAATGACGATATCTCTTTCTTATTCTGAGAGGAGGGGCTACATACTCACGTCGAACTTTCTAATCCTCTTTTTAGTCCAAAGGAGGGAATTAATGACATAAAAACTGCTCCATAAAAACCTTAAATACAGTTTGACTAATGATATATTTATTCAAACTCGCGATAGTATTTTTCTGAATTTGACTAGAGATGTTAAGGTGAAACATATCACTAATGTAATCGATTGACCAAATGTTCAGAGGTTTTATCTACCTGTATGCCTAAAGTCACATAATAGCAATTAGGTACAAAAGTCTAATCGCCTACTTAATTCTCAAAGAACAAGAGTTCAGAAGAATTCGAAGTCTCTCCCAATTAGTCATAGTGCTGCTTAAATAGTAACAATGAATTTCAACCGCAAACGTTGAAGGTAATTTCAACCACCAACTTTAAAGGGCGTGTAAAAACAAAACACGATATTATAAACTTTTTTTATATTTATTTCACAGCTACATTTTCTGGTAAGTGAAAATGAATGCCTAAGGGAAAATAGCCGGCCAACAAATTAATTTTTGAAATTCAATAAAAGCCTTCTTGTCCACTTGCAAACCAACTTGCAAATTTCCATCTTCTTCCCTTGCCGAACACAACATATAATATATATAGATGACCATAAAAGAAAAGAGAGACAGAAAACCCCATAAAAGATTTAGAAAATAAAAATGCAACTTGCCTTTATTTTGAATAGCAAGTTGGTACTTTGGAGCAGACGTCTAAGTACTTTATCTGTTTTCTTTGCCTTTTGAATGAAATATAATATTGTACTTTGTTTTTATTTTCGATCCCTAGCTAGTCAATTAATGCTGCAAATTCGAGCTGTTTCTTGCCCATCTACCCAGCTCTACAATTCGTACCGATATAATTTGATCAAAGACAGCGAGTATAACTTTTATATAGTACGTAACAATAATGTAAAATAAAAATAAAAATAAATCCATTTAGCTTTACTGAGCTGAGGGTCTACCGAAAACAGTTTATCTGTCTTCTTAAAGATAGGGGTAAGGTCTATACACTCTAACCTCTCCGGACTCCACTCGTAGAGCTACACTGGGTATGTTGTTGTTAATGTAAAAACTCTAGGGTCTATTGAAACAGTCTCTCTATATTTACTGTAAGGGTAAGGTCTGCGTACTAACTATATTCTCCAGACGAGTACAGTCAAACCTCTTTATAATAGTCTCGTTTTTTCCGAATATTTTTAAATATTATAGCGAAGTATTGTTATATAAACGTATATTATAACATAACATGATAATTAGTTCCGAAAAAGCTTGACTTTTATATATAGTGAAGTATTTTTATATAAGAATGTTGTTATAAAGAAGTCTCACCGTATACTAAATTTATTATTGTTATTGTATCGAAAAAAACTATCATGTAATGTAAAAGACAGCTAAAAGTAATAGCTAGCCCTGATTACACTGTTAGCATTTGTAAAAGTGAATACAAAAAAAGAGTTAATGGGTACATAAAAGAGACGGTCCCCATCTTACCAGCAGGTTCAGTGTCCAAAGGCTAACAAATTTTATTCAGAATACTGATCCATTTACAATAATGTAGTGCAAGAGAAAATAAAGAAATAGCTTGAAGAATAAGATAATTTATCTTTATACAATGATTTATATTCACAAAAAATATATGTGCCTCATTTTATACTACAAGTTCAAAAGTCTTCTCTCTTTTCTTAAATTTTATGCTCAGTCAAATGAGTTCACATAAATTGAAACGAAGAGAATATATAATCTAAACTATTTACTGATAAAATATAATATGACATCCTTTCTATTATTCAATATTACAATCTTTTTTTCAAATGCATTATCCACGGAAGCCATTAATTATCAAGAAAAAAACCTAGAAAAAGGTATCTTCTTTATTGGAACTGCAAATAAAACAGTGGTTAATGCGTCTACATGATCTCTAAACTTACAATTCTAGATCTCCATGATCTAATGGCAGATGTAGATGTTTATCACGGGTTCAATCAAACTCAATATTTTTGACATAACTATAAATATATACGTAAAAAAATCATTAAATTTTAATAAATATTAACTTCTAAAATCATAAATCCAGAAGTGCAAGTGTGTAAAGAGAATCCATCCGCTTCGGGATCATCAATAATAAAAATTCTGTCTATTTAACATAAAAATTTTACAAAAAAAAAAAAAAAAAAAAGAAAAAAAAAAAAAAAAAAAAACAAGCAAAAAAGAAGGATCGAAGAAATATACAAAGATTTAATCAATTAATCACGATGATTACTCTTTGATTTTCTCCAAATTTTCTGTGATTTGCGCCAACGATTGTAAATTGCACCGTACAATTGTATCAACAAAGACACATGTTTCTTCCTTAGTATTCCCCTGCGGAACATCCACAACGTACGATTCCACCACTATCGTCGTTCCGTCGTCGTCCGCCGTCCGATGAAGAGTCGTTACCGATCGATAATTATTCAGCCGGTGATCGCCGCCGACTATACTGATACTCATGACATGATTTTCATCGTCTAAAATCTCCAACCTCTCAATACTCGAAGCTGCGGGGAGGCCGGAGATGACGTGGACTTCACGCAACGAACCGACTTCCCCGTCGCCGACGATGACGTGGCAGCTCTTGAGGAAGTGTTTGTAAGCTTGCGGGTTGTCGAAGCGGCGGACGAGGGACCATACGGTGTCGATGGAGGCGGAGATGGATTGCACCACGGCGGAGCAGCATTGGTTGGAGCCCACTGCGTGGGTGTGGTAATGAAATAGGTTGTCGGGGACAGAGGTGTTGGTTAGCGGGGTTATCCACGTGGGAGGTTGTTTGTGGAAGTTTCCGGCGAGTTTAGCGGCGGTGTTAGGGTTGATTCTATGGAGTTGAAGTGTAGAAGTCATGTTTATCTCTCTCTCTCTCTTTGTCTTTCAACTATGTTAATTCCTTTGAGAGAGATGGAAATGGAGTCTATATATATAAAGGATTTAAGTAATAATATACTATTAAGATTTTAACATGTTGAGCTTTAATTAATTAGCTAAATATTTCTTTGGTTCTTAAATGTTATATCCTTCATATATACAATGTTGAGCTTTAATTAAACATTGCTTAATTAATCACAAATAAAATGTTGATTTCTATTAGAGCATGTCGTCATTGAAGTAGAAGATGAGATTTTTAAAATTAAAAAGGTATCAACTATATGTGTCAATAACTTTAAAATATGGTATATCAAAAAAAGTATCATTTTTTGGGCGAGTGATTTTCTATTCGAGAGACATGAGATCGATTTTTCTTATCAACAGCTTTCTCAGTCAGAGTTTGTCGCATCAAATTTGCCTTCCACTTTCTCAAAAAAAAAATAGAGTATCATGTATACTTATAATCTTTGTCTAGTTATGTGTTAGAAGACAAAAATTATAGTAGCAAGAGTTGGTGTGTTTAGCAAACTGCTCACGTTAGGGCCATGCAAGTGGATGATCAAGTTGCTAAAAACTTAATTGGACGCAGTCCGGAATAAAACCCAGTAATAAAAACCGCACCCCGATTTCCCAAAAGCTAATTATTTGGACTTCCCAGAAAAGAAACTTTACGTTGCATTAAGCTGCCGCTGTTATGTTTGGGGTACGAAAAAAAGCCGAATCATAAGGGTCGATTGCTATATTTGCAAGAGGCTATTTTTGTGGCCCGAACTCGTAATCTCCTGATCACATAACAACAACAATTTTACCAGTTACACCAAGGCTCCCCTTCCTATGATTCAATGACATTGGAGCATATAATATTCACAGTTAAAATTTTAAGTTCAAATTTGATACAAACAGTATATATGTAGCAATAGTTGGTTAACTTCATAGTTCATACTATTTCTTTTTTTTTGTTTCATACTCCCTCCCTCCGTTTCAATTTAGATGATTTAATTTGACTTGTTACAAAGTTTTAAAAAAAAAATTTGAAACATGTGCTCCTAAAGCTTAAGGGGCAAAAGCTTGTGGCATCATAATATTTGTATGACATATAAAAACTTCTCATTAAGATTAAAGTAGGTAAAATAAAAAGTTTAAAGTTAAATTATTTTTAAATATATAAATATATCATTATTTTTTGAACGAACTAATAAAAAAATATGACATTTAAATTAAAACCGAGGGAATACTAGTTTTTCTTACTTTGAATTTTGAAATATTCTTACAACCCATGCAAGTGGGGTAAAAATTAAATTAGAATGTTTCATGTTGGCTTAGTACGGAAACCTTTTATCATACTATAGAATGGCTATCTTTTAGTAACTTAAGCCATCAAATTATTTATTCTTTTTCATTACCAACCATTTACCAAACATGAAAATCAAGCTAGTTTAATTAACTAATATTTGTATAACTTTAACTTTAATTGTTATTACCAAGAAAGATTCTTTTCTCTCCTTTTTTTCATATCTCTATTTTCCCCACCCACTCTTCCTCAACTTGATCCCTTCGTCCCTTTTTTCCCCTCGCAATTCACATGGTTTTCGTCCAAAAATGTTAGTAGGGTTTGGACAATATCTTATTAAACTTAAAGAGAGTATATTTGAAAGTAGAAATTGAGCTGGAATATGGATGTGATTCGCTTAAAATTGAAGATCTTATGACTGAAAATTTCTATTTTCACTTGAAATACTCTCGAACAAAGCTTTTCATTATTTCAAATATTGAAATTCACTACCCTTTTCAATATTTGCCAAGTATTGCAAACATTGAAATTTATTACCTATAAATATTGAGAGCCAAATTAGTATTTGTAAATATTTAAATATTTTTTTGATCGAACATAAAAAAGATGCATCAACTTCAGATATGTCAATTTTTCTAATAGAAAGGTTAGCAACTTGTACCTTTTTGTTCAACTTGCCAAGTTAGTTGCAAACTTGCAATATTAATATTCTCTTTGGTCTCGACACAGTAAAAATTCTAGAAAACATTTGGATAACGTGCTAACAACGTTTTTTCACGTTATGTCATTTATCATCACCTCTAAAATTTTGTAGTGAAAAGTGCCGTGATTTATATCAGTTGCGATAATATTTCAAAAAAATTAGCTAAATCCAATTCACGTTGATGAATGTAAATAATATCGGGCGTACGAATAAAGTCTTACATTTTGAAAACCTACATATAAGGTGCATGGATCTCCTAACGATGTGAGGTCTTTTGTAAACATTGAGGTAAAAATAGCACGGGCTAGCTAGTTTTCGAACTGATAATTCAAAAATAGCCAGCGTTTGCAAAGTAATTGAAAAATAACCACTATTTTGCTGCAACACGGACCGGTCCAACATAATATACTCGAGATTGGTGCACCTGTACATGAACTTCCAGCATATTATGCTGGAACTCCAACACGCGAAAAGTTCCAGCATAATATACTAGAGATTGGAGCATCTGTATATGAACTTCCAACATATTATGATGGACCGGTATATTATACTAGAACTCCAGTATATTATTTTGGAGTTCGTTGGAGTTCTAGAACTCCAGTATAATATGCTGGAGTTCAAGTATAATATACTGAAACTCCAGTATATTATGTTGGAAAATTTTCCGAATTTTGAACAGTGTTTTCGTTCAGATTTATCTTTATATGAAAAGTGGCTAAATTTCGATTACTTTTGAAACTGTGGCTATTTTTCAATTACCACTTGTAAATCTGGCTATTTTTGAATTTCTCTCTA
>AWOL01S0051050.1:79118-93975 GCA_000715115.1 Nicotiana otophora
TTTGAACAGTGTTTTCGTTCAGATTTATCTTTATATGAAAAGTGGCTAAATTTCGATTACTTTTGAAACTGTGGCTATTTTTCAATTACCACTTGTAAATCTAGCTATTTTTGAATTTCTCTCAAAATTATGCGGGCTTGACCCAAAGCGGACAATATCACACCATGTTAAAAATATCATTGGACTGTTTTAACCCAAAACTTGATATTTGAGCTGGCCAGGTTCGATGGGACGAGTATGATGATTGTTGAGCGATGGTGCGGGGCTCTATTTCCTTACCTTACGAGCTTAGAGACGCACTACAATGAATCTCGGAGATACACCCGTGGATCGTGGTGATGGATAAGAGATTTTCAGGTGTGCGAATAAAGTCCAAAAAATCATGCGAATTTATTCCAAAGAAGTCAATATCATACCATATTAAAAATATCATAGGGTCACTTTAACCGACAGTAAAAATCTTTGACCATCATGTATTAATTGCATTCCAATACTTTTTGTCCAGATTTCATTTAAAATTTAGTTATTTCTAAAATAAAAAAATATTGAAACTTTAGGAATAGAATTTGTTTTATGTAAGGGCATATCGGCTTTTCTGAAGTTATAAGTAGAGTAAATATATGTGATTATACTATAAGAATAGGGTATTATCACTTTTAGGCCGCGCAAGAAACTATTTATATTTGGTAGCCGAAAAGTATATAAAATTTATATAATTTTTGTATATAGCTGTAACAACCCGGCCGGTCGTTTCGAGTATTATAACCCAGTTCCCCCATTTATAGCTCAATTTATAATCTACAGTTGTTATGTAACTTGTCGGGGTGATTAGTTCGGGTCCGGTGAGGCTCGGAATGAATTGGAATATTTAGTTCCAAGGTTTAAAGCTTAAGTTAAAATAGTGACCGGATGTCGACTTATGTATAAACGACCCCGGAATGGAGTTTTGATGATTCCAATAGCTCCGTATGGTGACTTTGGAATTAGGAGCGTGTCCGAAAATCTTTTTTAAGTTCCGTAGTAGAATTTGGCTTGAAATGGCAAAAATTAAATTTTTGGAATATTTGACCGGGAGAGTTAAATTTTTAATATCTGGGTCGAAATCCGATTCTAGAAATTTGAATAGGTCCATTATATCATTTATGACTTGTGTGCAAAATTTGAGGTCAATCGGACTTGATTTGATAGGTTTCGACGTCGTTTGTAAAATTTGAAATTTTGAAATTCCTTAGGCTTGAATCCGTGTATAATTTGTGATTTTAGTATTGTTTGACGGGATTTGAAGCTTCGACTAAGTTCGTATGATGTTTTAGGATATGTTGGTGCATTTGGTTAAGGTCCCGAGGGTCTCGGGTGAGTTTCGGATGGTTAACGGATCAAATTCGGACTTAGAAGAACAACAACAACAACAACCCAGTATAATCCCACTAGTGGGGTCTGGGGAGGGTAGTGCGTACGCAGACCTTACCCCTACCCTGGGGTAGAGAGGCTGTTTCCAATAGACCCTCGGCATCCTTCCCTCCAAGAACTGCCCACCTTGCTCTTGGGGTGACTCGAACTCACAACCTCTTGGTTGGAAGTGGAGGGTGCTTACCATCAGAGCAACCCACCTTGTCTTCGGGTGTGATCGCACGTGTAAGAAATTGGCCGCAGATGCGATGCCGCAGGTGCGGCTCAGTGGGCGCAAAAGCGACTTCCGCAGAAGCAAGAAATTGGGCACAGATGTGGCGAGTTGTGCAGGTGCGATGGATTTTTTGCACCTGCGGTTTGCGCTGATGCAGTTGGCCTGCCGCAGAAGCGGAGATTTACCGCAGGTGTGAAAGCATCGCAGTGTACAAAACAGAGGGGTTTCGATATTTTTGTTATTTTTGACATTTTGAGCTCGGGTTTTGGCGATTTGTGAGTAAGAAATCATGGGGAATCTTGAGGTAAGTCACTTGTGATCATTTCTACTCCATAATATTGAATTATCATCGAATAATCCGACTAGATTACATGTTTTTGAGGTATAAATTGGGGATTTGAACTTAGGGATATGAAAATAAGATTTGATGATTTGGAGGTCGAGTTGATGTCGAAATTTGGTAAAATTTGTATGGTTAGACTCGTGGTTGAACGGGCGTTCATATTTTATGACTTTTGTCGGGTTCCAAGACGTGGGCTCACGAGCAAGTTTTGAGTTAAATTTCGAATTTTGTTGGAAAATTAGTATTTTCTTATAGAATTAATTCCAATAAAATTTATTGACTGAATCGAATAATTTATGGCTAGATTCGAGGCGTTTGGAGACCAATTCACGAGGTAAGGGCCTAGCGGAGTAAAGAATTTCATGATTTGAGGTAAGTAACACTTCTAAACTTGGTTCTGAGGGTATGAATCCCCGAATTTGGTATGATATAAATTGTTTGGAGGTGACACACACGATAGGTGACGAATATGTGGACGTGTAGCATAGAAATTGTGTCTTGAACAAATCCTGTGCAATTGTAAAATTAATGAATTATGTTATTATCTGATGATGTTCCACGTGTTAGAGAAATTAAGCTGAGACTCTTATTAAATATCATGTTTAGGCTACATGCCAATATTTTGGGATCCATGGGTCGTGTTGCTGTTGAATTAATTATTTCAAAAATATACATTTCACACCCTGTCATATTCATCCATTGTGAGGATATTTATGGGATCGAGCTGCGTGCCGCAGCAAGCCATATTGGCTTTATACATTATTATTATATGGATCGGGGATGCCCGCCTGCAGCAGGCCTTATAGGCTTTACTATTTTATGGATCGGGGTTGCCCGCCTGCAACAGGCCTTAAGGCTTTATTATTATACGGATCGGGACTACCCGCCTGTAATAGACCATATATGCTTTATATCACGTTTGGGCTGAAGGAACCCTTCCGGAGTCTGTACACACCCCCAATGAGCATAGATGATTATATATATTCAAGATGGATTTCCTAGGGCATAGACTCGCTCTATTTATTTATATTGTGATAAAGTTTCCTTGGACATGGATCTTGTCTGTATCATTTACATGTGAGGGTAAATTACCCCAGGGCTGGATTGGCCTTACACGGTACTAAGGGGCTGACTGTTAGTCGATGTGAATATATATACGGGATGGAAGACACTTGGGCTGGATTGGCCATAAACAGTACTGAGTGACCGAATGGTATGTGACCAGTAGTACATGAAGTCTTTCCACTGAGATGTCACATTCCCCATATTATGCAGTATTGATCTATTTTGCGTGTACTGAGCTTAACTGTGGAACTTGAAAGCATGCCTACATTTATGTACCATTATGTATGTACTGGACTGTATCTGCGGAGCTCAGCACTACTTTCAGCCCAGAGGTTAGTCTTGTTACTTATTGAGTTGGTTGTACTCATACTCCATTCTGCACCTCGTATGCAGATCCAGGTGCTCCTGGATACGACGATTGTTATATTTCGGAGTCATTTCTGTTAGAGACTATCAAGATAGTTGCTTGACGTCCGCATACTTGATTCCCTTCCTGTTTAGTTATTGTACTGTCTTATATTTCAGACAGTGATTTTTATGAGTCAGACTTTGTATTCATTTAGATGCTCATTTACTCATTGACACCGGATTTTGGGAGTGTTTATATCTATATTTGTGAGATTTCTTCCGCTGAATTTAAATATTACGTTTTTAAATTTAAAAGATATGGTGTTTTATTGAGATTGTCGGCTTGCCTAGTATTGAGATATGCGCCATCACGATAGGTGAGATTTTGCATTGTGACAAGTTGGTATAAGAGCCTAGGTTACATAGGTCTCACGAGTCATGAGCAGGTTTAGTAGAGTCTTGCGGATGGGTACGGAGATGTCTGTACTTTTCTTTAAAAGGTTGCCGAACCCTTAGGAAATTTTACTTTATTGTATTTAGCCGTGCTAACTTGTTGATTCCGGAAACTAAAAATCCTGTTATTGTATTTTCTCACAGATGGTGAGAACACGTACTACCAGATCGGACGGTCTGCCACCAGTTGGGGTCGCGAGAGGCCGGGGCAGTGGTAGAGGTCGAAGCGTAGCTCGTACCACAGTTGGAGTAGCACCTGTAGTAGCACCAGTGGCTCCAGCTTAGGAGTAGATTCCAGATTTAGCTGAGCCGACAGGACCAGTTATACCCATTGAGATTCCAGGCCTTCATGAGACTTTGGCCCAGATATTGACAGTTTGCGCTGGCCTTGCTCAGGTGGTTTCGGCTCAGGCTGCACCTGCCACTTCTCAGGTCAGGAAAGGTACTCATACCCCTATTGCACGTACTCCAGATCAGGTAGTACAGGGAGTTCAGATAATGTGGCACTACCAGCCCAACCGGCTGCAGTTGTTCAGGCCCTGGTAGTCCCCGTTATGGTAGATGATGAACAGATAAGATTTGAGAGATTTGGGAGGCTTCGACCTCTGTCATTTAGCGGTGCTGAGTCAAAGGGTGCTCAGGGATTTCTAGATAAGTGCCAGCGGATGCTTCGGATAATGGGTATTCTGGAGACCAGTAGGGTCTCGTTCACTACTTTTCAATTTTCTGGGGCTGCCTTCAGATGGTGGGAGGATTATGAGAGGTGCAGGACGGTCGGTGCAATACCGCTTACATGGCCGGAGTTCTCCTTTCTCGTTTTGGAGAAGTTTTTGCCGCAGTCTAACAGAGAGGAGTTGCACAGATAGTTTGAGCAGTTACGTCAGGATGGCATGTCTATGATGCAGTACGAGATGAGATTTTCTGAGTTGGCTTGTCACGCAGTTTGGTTGGTTCTCACTGATAGAGAAAGGATTAGGAGGTTCATTGATGGCCTCACATACCAATTGCGGTTGCTTATGACTGGGAAGATAGTATCTGGTGCCACTTTTGACGAGGTGGTTGACATTTCTCGGTAGATAGAGGTAGTTCGTAGCTAGGAGCATGGTGAGAGGGATGCCAAGAGGCCTCGAGGTTCGGGCGGTTCTGGTGGGGTACCTTCTGGAGGGCAGTTCTACCACAGCAGGGGTCGTCCTTACAGACACGCTTAGACGGGTCGTCCAGTTCACCGTGGTGCATCATCCAGTCATGGTTCATATTGTTCTCATCAGGGTCAGTCATCTCTTAGTGCACTTCCAGCCCAGAGTACGCCCTGTGCACCATCAGCTCAGGGATCATTCATACCAGGTTCTTCTGGTAGTTATTCTGGTTCTCGAGGTCCACCTCAGAACTCGCCACCATTCTTCTAAATGGAGTGATATGAGTGTGGAGAGTTGGGTCATCTGAGGAAATATTGTCCCCGCCATACGTGAGGTCCAGTTCAGCAGAGGAGTCAGGCTACTACTTATGCACCAGTTGCTCCACCACCCGCCCAGCCAGCTCGGGGTGGGGCTCAGTCAACTAGGGGTCGCCCAAGAGGAGGAGGCCGGTCACGTGGCGGCCAGGACCAATTTTATGCTTTTTCCTGCCAGACCAGATGTTGTTGCTTTAGATGCAGTGATCATATGTGTTGTCTCAGTGTGCCACAGGGAGACATCTATATTATTTGACCCTAGTTCCACATATTCGTATGCTCCATCATAATTTTGGTTATTTTATGGATATGCCCCTTGAGTCCTTAGTTTCACCTATTCATGTATCTACGTCGGTGGGCGATACTGTAATTTTGGACCGTGTATATCAGTTGTGTGTATGGCTGCCAAACGGGACAGGACGGGATGACATTTAGCCGGGACGGTGGTGGGACGGGACAAAACAGGACAGGACAAATGGGACAAAATGGAAGACCCATCCCGTCCCGTTAACAAACAGGATGGGACGGGACGAAATGGTAGGGCCATCCCGTCCCGCTAACAAACATGATGGGACAGGTTCGCGGGCCTTAAGTGCCTTTTTAAAAAATATATTTAAGCATTGAGTTTGGCAACGACTATTCTTTTGACAATGACTAAGTTTTTAAAGTTTGCAACGGCTAGTTTTTTGACTTATTTAATAAACTTAAAAATTAAACGGAAATTAGGAAATTAAGTAAAGAATTATAAAATATTAAAATAAAAGACTTGTAATGAAATATTCTAGTAATTATAATTTTGTAATAGAGTTATAATTTATTTAATATAATTTCAAGCCATTAAGTAACTAAGTAAGACTGTAAGACAATTCATAAAAAAATATTCAACGCTTAGAGCCTTTTATTTTATTAATAGAACTTTCAAATCTCACATACAAATATAATTCTTGTAAAGGGCATCTAATCTATGCAGCCACCTTCTAGGAAGGGTTCTGTTTGAACTAGGCCTCTTAGTAGCCAATTACAAATTATCATACTAATATTTGTAAGCTCCTATATAACTTCGTTGTAACTTATCTATAATTTCTCTCGGACATTGTTCTAGAATTGACAATGTTGATTGATGTTCCATGAGTTCTGTGCCGTCATCGCTCCCAGTGCTAAGTATCTTATTGTATTCTTCTTCTTTCATAGTGGTTAATTTTTCAAAACCAAGATTTATTCTTTCTGAATTAATCCAATCTCTGAATAATAGGACGCGGGACAGGCGGGACAATCAGTATGGGACGGGACAGGACGGGACAAACAGGACAAAATGGCCATCCCGTCCCATCATGTGTCCTGTTAACATGGGCCCATCCCATTTAGAATTAAGTGAGACGGGACGGGACGGGACGGCCCGTTGGACAACCTTAGTTGTGTGTGGAAATTAATGGGGGACTAAAGACCAGAGTTGATCTTTCATTGCTTAGTATGGTCAATTTAGATGTTATCTTGGGTATGGTGAGTTATCAGATGTTTTGTTATATGGCTTTGAACCAAGTGGGGGAGTCTGCTATCTATGATTTGATTGCTCGATTTTATACGGTATTGGTTTTGGTCTGAGGTATACTTGTTGATTAGTTATGACTTGCAGAGGTTGAGATAGAGGATGACTCGAGTAAGAAAACTTCTTGAATGCGGGTTATATTATCCTTTATGAAAAATCATGAAGTGATTAAATTATCATTTTGAAGGTAGATAGTGCGCACGAAGTATGAATTTGATTGGTCGTGTTAAGGCAGGTTACTTCTTTGGGGGCTGTTGTGCTAATGGGGCTTGTATCTTTCGGCCCGTTTGGGGCGGAGAAATTTAGGTTTGAGCAGAGTGGATGACTTTCAAAAGGGTTATAACTGATTCAAAAATTTATATACAACAATTGAGATTTTTTTCGGATTAATGTATGGATAGAATCTGAGATTTACATTTAATGATGCCGGACTTGCGATAATTCTGTATGACTATGGATTCTACATTCTAGTATAAGAAAGATAAAATAATAATTTTAAATTTACATAGGGTATTTTCAGAGTGGGCATTTTGGTTGTGGTACTTATGGGGATGCTTAATAAGAATACAATAACTTATGGGCCTTAGGGCGATGCGATTTTATGTTAGGATGTCTTGTAATGAGCTTTGGATAAGGATCGTAGTATTCTGACAAGGAGAAGTGACAACTTAAGGGTAATTATGATGTGATGAGACTTTACAAGTGTTTTGGTGGAAATATTCTTGGGTTTGGTGACCTGCGTGACTTGGTCGAGTGGGAGGAATTTAGTTCTGATAGCTTGATTTTGTGCAAATAGATTTCAAAGTGTTCTTGATGGTTTATGCCATGGTTCGAACCAGATATTTTCTACCGGTGTGGACAATGTGTTATGTATTCCTCTTGGAAGGAAGCAAGAGGAAGGAATCTAACTGATCGGGTATGTAATTTGCGGGTGACTTATAGTGTTAATAAAATTCTTATGCTTGTCACATGATGGCATCATAGATTTGGTGTGTTGTGTGGGATTGAGATTTATATGTACAAGGTGGCAGTTCATTCTTGAAGGCAAGGTCACGAATTCTGGACAGAATGATCAGTGTTATATATTTAGATGAATGTTATAATTACCCGATAATCCCTGAGAAGGGTGCGCAGTTCAAAAAGGCATTGTGTTTTGATTTACGGATGTTCATTGGTATTGCGGTACTCATCTGGTTGATAGACTGTTGATATTCAAATTATTGCTATGTGGCACAAAAGAATTTTGAAAGTATTCCTAGTGGGAAGATTGTGCATGAAAGATGTGTTAGTCATTCGAGTGCTGGAGTTGGGACCAGTTACGGTGATTCATGTGTTCTATGAAATTAGAGATTGGGACTTCTCAGAAGCATATTGCTTTAGGGTTGCGACCTGTTTGGGATGAGTATTTTATCTAAACTCAGTGGAGCACTAGTTGCGTTAATTATTTGTGATGAGTAATGCTCTACGAGTGTGTGTATATATGTGGGGTTTGAGCCCATGTGGGGGCATCACGGCGAGTATTCAGATTCGGGAAAATGTTTAAGCTATGATATGCCTAGAGTTGACGGCTAAGCGTAAAGTTATGACGTTTCTCTTATTCGTACCTTTTTTTGGGTTATACTTGAGGTTACAAAGAGGTTGATTTCCTTAATAAACTGGGTAGTTACTATTTCTGTGTTAACTGCCGATTTGAGTTGTGATAGCGCGCTTTGTACATGCCTACTTTATGGCGTGTTGATTAAACCAATCCAGGACATGTGAACTTTACTTCATTAATCATATACATGTGTACTTATTTGATTGCTCCTGTATGACATGCTTGGACTGGAGGCATGTGACCATACCATGCGGATTATGTTATTGGCACGTGAATTGTCTGTGCGGGTCCATATATTGATATTATTAGCACGTGAGTTGTCCATGAAGGTGATGATTATGTGAGCTCTAGGAGAGCTGGTTACTGTTATTAAATTTGTATGACTTGGTTCTACTGTATATAATGAGCTCATAGCATTTCAGTTGTAGTAGTGCTTGTTGAACTTGCAATACGGTTCTCTACTTTGAGACATGTTCCATTTTGGGTACAAGGTTGCGCAGTTGTGGATTAAGTCGTATTGGTGTGGCATGTCAATGGGATAATTGTGTTTAATAATATAAGGTCATTTGACCTAGAATGGCTACTATCCTGTTTTGATTACGGTATATTGGGAAAATAATATTGAAAGTCGGCTTAGAAAGTGATTATGGTTCTGGTTGGGGCGGGAGAGCTCCATGACTTGTTGATCTGATAAGGTGTTATGATATTTCACGTGTTTCTTTCATTATCAGCAGTGTACAAAGGTTTTAGAACGAGATTTTGTTTGATATGGGGTTTAATACCAATACCGGGTTTGTTTTGAGTAGTTACTGTGATCGAGAATGGTGCTACGAGTATGTGAGTGTGTGGTATGTTATGCGATTATATCTGGAGTTATGGCCATAGCTTGATACAGTTTGTTCGGACTTATACAGTGTGTAGATGTGAGATTCGGGTCTTGAAACGAAATTCTAAATGTTGGAAATTGAATTCCAAGGTTTACGGGCCAAGGTTAAATTAATGATCTTCATTTATATTGTGTTATCAAACCTATATGGAATAGGGTGACGAGGGATCACCCCCGGGTACGTGCGTGGTAAGATGGAATAGTGAGTTGATGGCATGGAAATAACTCTTAGCACGTTCGGGGATGAACGTATGTTTAAGTGGGGGAGAAGGTAACGACCCGGCCAGTCGTTTCGAGTATTACAATCCTGTTCCCCCATTTACTGCTCAATTTATGCTCTACAGTTGTTATGTGACTTGCCGGGGTGATTGGTTCGGGTCCGGTGAGGCTTGGAATGAATTGAAACACTTAGTTCCAAGGTTTAAAGATTAAGTTAAAATAGTGACCAGGTATCGACTTATGTGTAAACGACTCCGGAATGGAGTTTTGATAATTTCAATTGCTCCGTATGGTGATTTTGGATTTAGGAGCGTGTCCGAAAATATTTTTTAAGGTCCGTAGTGGAATTTGACTTGAAATGGTGAAAGTTAAATTTTTGGAAAGTTTGATCGGGGGGTTGACTTTTTGATATCGGGGTCGGAATTCGATTCTGAAAATTTGAATAGCTCTATTATATCATTTATGACTTGTGTGCAAAATTGGAAATCAATCGAACATGATTTGATAAGTTTCGACGTCGTTTGTAAAATTTAAAAATTTCAAAGTTCCTTAGGCTTGAATCCCTGTGTAATTTGTGATTTTACCATTGTTTGAAGGTATTTGAAGCTTTGACTAAGTTCGTATGATGTTTTAGGACATGTTGGTGCATTTGGTTAAGGTCCCGAGGGTCTCAGGTGAGTTTCGGATGGTTAACGGATCAAATTCGGACTTAGAAGAAATCTGGATAATTTCTGTCTTCTGGTGTGATCGCACCTGCGAGAAATTGACAGCAGGTGCGATGCAGCAGATGCGGCTCAGTGGGCGCAGAAGTGACTTCCGCAAAAGCAAGAAATTGGGCGCAAATGCGACGATTTGCGCAGGTGCGATGGATTTTCCGCACCTGCAGTTTGCGCAAATGCGGTTGGCCTGTCGCAGAAGCGGAGATTTAGCCGCATGTGCAAAAGCACTGGGTAGTGCACAAAACAGAGGGGTTCCGATATTTTTGACATTTTGATCTCGGGTTTTGGCGATTTTTGAGCAAGAAATCACACGGAATCTTGAGGTAAGTCACTTGTGATCATTTCTACTCTATAACATTGAATTATCATCGAATAATCCGACTACATTACATATTTTTGAGGTGTAAATTGGAGATTTGAACTTAGGGATTTGGAAATAAGATTTGATGATTTGGAGGTCGAGTTGATGTCGGAATTTGGTAAAATTTGTATGATTAGACTCGTGGTTGAACGGGCGTTCATATTTTGTAACTTTTGTCGGGTTCCGAGACGTGGGCCCATGAGCGATTTTTGAGTTAAATTTCGAATTTTATTGGAAAGTTAGTATTTTCTTATAGAATTAATTTCAATAAATTTTATTGACTGAATCGAATAATTTGTGGCTAGATTCGAGGCGTTTGGAGACCAATTCACGAGGCAAGGGCCTAGCGGAGTAAAGTATTTCACGATTTGAGGTAAGTAACACTTCTAAACTTGGTTCTGAGGGTATAAATCCCTGAATTTGGTATGATATAAATTATTTGGAGGTGACACACACGATAGGTGACAAGCATGTGGATGTGCAACATAGAAATTGTGTCTTGAATAAATCATGTGCAGTTGCAAAATTAATGAATCATGTTATTATCTGAACATGTTCCACGTATTAGAGAAATTGAGCTGAGGCTCTTATTAAATATAATGTTTAGGCTACGTGCCAATATCTTGCGACCCATGGGGTCGTGTTGCTATTGAATTAATTGTTTCAAAAATATATATTTCACATTCAGTCATATTCTTCCATTGTGAGGATATTTATGGGATCGAGCTGCGTGCCGCAGCAGGCCATATTGTCTTTATACATTATTATTATATAGATCGGGGTTGCCCGCCTGCAGCAGGCCTTATAGGCTTTATTATTATACGAATCGGGACTACCCGCCTGCAGTAGGTCATATAGGCTTTATATCACGTTTGAGCTGAAGGAGCCCCTCCGAAGTCTGTACACACCTCTAGTGAGCGTAGATGATTATATATATTCAGGATGAATTTTCCAGGGCATGGACTTGCCTTATTTATTTATATTATGATAAATTTTCCCTGGACATGGTTCTTGTCCGTATTATTTACATGTGGGGGTAGATTACCCCAGGGCTGAATTAGCCTTACACGATACTGATAGACTTACTATTAGTCGATGTGAATATATATACGGGATGGAATATCCCTGGGCTGGATTGGCCATAAACAGTACCGAGTGACCGAATAATTTGTGGCCAGTAGTACATGAAGTCTTTCCACTGAAATGTCACATTCTTCATATCATGCAGTATTGATCTATTTTGCGTGTAGTGAGTTTAACTGTGGAACTTGAAAGCATGCTTATATTTCTGTACCATTATTTATGTACTGGACTGTATCTGCGGATCTCATCACTACTTTCAGCCTAGAGGTTAGCCTTATTACTTATTCAGTTAGTTGTACTCATACTACACTCTGCACCTCGTGTGCCATATCCAGGTGCTCCCGGATAAGACGGCTGCTAGGTTTCGGAGTTATTTCTATTGGAGACTATCAAGGTAGCTGCTTGACGTCTGCAGACTTGATTCCCTTCCTGTTTAGTTATTGTATTGTCCTATATTTCAGATAGTGATTTTTATTAGTGTGACTTTGTATTCATTTAGATGCTCGCGTACTCAATGACACCAGGTTTTGGGAGTGTTTATATCTATATTTGTGAGATTTCTTCCGCTGAATTAAAATATTACGTTTTTAAATTTAAAAATATGGTATTGTATTGAGATTGTCGGCTTGCCTAGTATTGAGATAGGCGCCATCACGACAGGTGAGATTTTGGGTCGTGACAATAACATACATAATGTAAACTACAAAATCTCACCTGTCGTGATGGCGCCTATCTCAATACTAGGCAAGCCGACAATCTCAATACAATACCATATTTTTAAATTTAAAAATATGGTATTGTATTGAGATTGTCGGCTTGCCTAGTATTGAGATAGGCGCCATCACGACAGGTGAGATTTTGGGTCGTGACAATAACATACATAATGTAAACTACAAAAAACAAACTGGAATTAGCTACGAACGTCGTCGCTAATATGTCGCTAAAATGCTCGTAGCTTGCAGAATTCTTTGCTAATCCGTCGCTAAATGTGATTAGCAACGAATTTTTCTGTTAAGCTACATAATTTATTCGTCGCTAAAACCTAATTTTTTAGTAGTGATATATACAAAAAAATATACAAATTTTATATACTTTTTCGGCTATTATGCAGCGAATACAATGTCATTTTTTCGTCAATAATATTACTCCTAATAAAATCACGTTATCGTAAAATTTATTTGAATAACAAAAATCTATAGGATCTTGTTTGTACATATTATTCCTGGCGTATACCGTGGCCTTCTGAAGTGCAATCAATATTTTCATGCACTTAAGGCCAATAAGTTTGAAGTGAAAAATTACACTTCAGATGCACTTAAGTAAAATTACACTTCAAGCCCCAATTATCAATTTATCAAAATAATAATAAGTCTAACGAACCTATTTTGTAATTAAGAAAAAGAAGAAGAAGAAACCCTAAATAATAGTAAAAACTAAAGCGCCACAATAGCTCACCATTATAAAACATCATAAACTAGCTTAAAATATGTTCACAAACATCATATAAAATCATCGTTACCCAAAGAAGAAGAGAAAGAGGAAGAAAGAGGAGAAAAAAGCCTAAAATTGTTTAAACAATGAGTACAAGTAAAACAAAATTATAAAATAAATACATATTAAATGTGGGCGACCAAATAAAGTGCCCTGCAATTTTTACCGTTTCAATCCTATATCTGTATATAACGGCTAAACCGCAACTTGTAGTATGTTATCACTACCACCATATACGTAAATTAGTTTTTTTTTTATTTATGGTTTCATTTTATGGAATCATTTAAGAAAGTCATACCACTATAAAAAAGATAATCATCCCATTTTTGGATATACATTCAAAAATTTCAGCTTCATCTGCAATTCCACTTGAGGATATTGTCATAGTTGAAGATATGTACTAGCAAATGTTTTATATATATAGTTTATTTTTAAAATTATCAACTTGTCTGAGAGTTGTTTTCTCTCTCTTTATCCTTCTATTTTTCCAAAAGGGATTCGTAGAGACAAATGCAAGATTTGAAGTTTATGTATTATTATTACAATCTCAAGTTGATATACAATAACAACTGAATTCATTGTCAATTGTTTTTATTTGACCAATGTATGTATGAACCCAAAGATTTAGTCTAAAAATAATCTGGGCTTTGTTGGATAAGGAAACACGATCATAGGAAGAAATACCCTATCAATGAATAGAATAGATTACTAACATCAACGATCTCTTTTTTCATATACGAGACCGTCTACTTATATATCTTAAATGAAATTTCTAATACATGTACATAATCTAGGCAAAAACTACTAAATTCCGGTGAACCATATATTACATGTTAGATCGGTTACTCGGGGTTGGTGATGGGAGAGGAGGGGAGGCTCTGCAGTACCATTGTCTAAAAGAAATTGCCAATTGAACCAACAAGTTGCCATTTTTTTCGTATACAAACAAATAATGATGATAAAGCTTATGCAATTTGTAGACAAAAAGTCCAGCTACAACTTTCTATGATAATAGATTTTCCTTGAAATTAATAGCAATTGGAAATTAATGATCTTTAAAACTTATAACAAGTTGAGTTCACTGTACATTGTAAGTATCACGAGATTCCTTCATCAATATAATGACTCGGCATATGATTTAAAATGGACAATTTGACAAAAAGGAAACTGCGTACTAATTAAAGTTGAGCTTTTAAGTTACTTTAATGATTAAATTTATTAGTACAACCTAATGAATTAAATTCTGGAAACTTCTGATTTGCATTATATATTGCAATATGCATGTTAAATAGGGATATATAGGAAAAACCAAAAAAAAAAAAAAAGGAACAATAATTCAGTCAAGGGAACATAAGTGGAGATGGGAAATCAAAGTCCGCCATGCTTTTGGGCAAGTTGGGATCTTCTATAGCTACAACTTGACATTTATGAGTAAAGGTTAGGGGAGAATCAGCAATGAAAGATTAGTGCGATTACTAACGCACCAGATCCCATTAAAAAAGTCATTTAAATATCTAAGCATACAGTACTTTAGAGTCAGAGTCTAGGAGCAACGATAAAGTTATTTTTATGTGACTTATAAGCCACGAGTTCAAGACGTGAAAACAATCACTAATACTTATATTAGGGTAGACTGTCTACACCCTCCCCCCACAAAACCTTCCCCCCCCCC
>AWOL01S0051050.1:95629-114435 GCA_000715115.1 Nicotiana otophora
AATATTTTGAGCCGAGGGTCTTTCGGAAACAACCTCTCTACTCCTTCGAGGTAGGGGTAAGGTCTGCGTACACACTACCCTCCCCAGACCACATTAATGGGATTCTACTGGGTTGTTGTTGTTGTTGGGGGAGGGTGGAGAGAGGAATGACACCTAAGGTAAAAAGGCCAGACATAAATAAATAATCTAGGTTACAGTTAATATTTCAGCTAAAAAAGGGAAAACCTAAGGTACAGAAGGCAAGACATAAATAAATAATCTAGGCTACAGTTTATATATCTACTAAAAAAAGGGAAAATTACTAAAGGTGAGATAGTATGGAATCGGACCCAGGACATCCCACACTAAAGTGTGAGGTGAAATAGCAGATTCTACCAGTGCTCCAAACGTGGCTTTTGTACTTCACGGTGCCTAATCAAATATAAAGCTGTTTCTCAAGATATATATACATATAATATATATATATATATATACAGAAATTTTCTCAAGGTTTACGGGTACGGTGATTCCCTGCCATACACGAAGGTCCACCTTTGCCCACATGAACAAGTAATATGCTTTACGCACCAACCGCTATTTTTTAGAGCACTCCGGGTGGCAAGTGGGTCGGTCCAGGCCCGGAACCGGGCCGGATCAAACAGACTAAACGGGTCAGGATCGTTTAGTCTGATTTTAGTGGGCCTGGGCCGGTACTATGATTTAGGCCCGCCAGGTTCGGGACCATTTAGCCCGCCAGGAACCGGGATCGGACATGTCACTTAGCGGGCCAAACGGTCCCAATAGCTATTTTTATTTAATTTTTTTTAAAATATAGCCGTTGGATTGTCAAAAATAGCCGCTGGCTATTTATAAAATAGCCATTTAACCCCCCAACTTTGTTTTAATCCCAAATTTTTTATACATTTAATATATATACTGTACTATACTATATATACATCTTATATATAGTATATAAGATGTATATATAGCTTAACGAATATAGCTTTTATATATATATATATATTATACATTTAATATATATACTATACTATACTATACTATACTATACTGTATATACATCTTATATATAGTATATAAGATGTATATATAGTATAGTATATATATTAAATGTATAATATATATATATATAGTATAGTATATATATTAAATGTATAATATATATATATATAGTATAGTATATATATTAAATGTATAATATATATATATATAGTATAGTATATATATTAAATGTATAATATATATATATATATTATACATTTAATATATATACTATACTATACTATACTATACTATACTATACTATACTATACTATACTATACTGTATATACATCTTATATATAGTATATAAGATGTATATATAGCTTATCGAATATAACTTATTAGTTATATATATACACATTTAATATATATATACTATACTATATATATATATATCTTATATATAGTATATAAGATGTATATATAGCTTATCGAATATAGCTTATATATATATATACTATATATACATCTTATATCGATATACTATATATACATCTTATATACTATATATATTCGATATTAAATATTGAATATTAAAATTTAGAATGTTAAATAAAATTTAGGTTAGAATTCTATAATAAAATTTACAAAGCATTGCCTTAGATATTTTTTTTAACATTCTTTTGTCTCTAATATCTATTTAATTATTTTTTTTTAAAATATATGTTGGGCCCACTTAACCCGCTTAGCCCGTGGGCCGAAACCGTTTAGCCCGAGACCAAACGGTCCCGGTTATGATCCCAGGCCGGTCTCTACAAAAAGCCGGTTTAACTGAGACCGTTTCGCCCGTTTAATTTGGGACCGGACCCGAAACCGTTTGAACCGGCCACTTAGATCGTTTAGGCCCGGGACCGGCTCATTTGCCAGCCCTACGCCAGAGTCTCGTGATAAATGTGAGAGAGTCTTCCCAATAATAGGTGCTAGTGCAATTCTCACTGTTCCGCTTTCGTTCTCAATCTTTTAGTTTCCCAATGTGATAAAAAAAATTGAAAAAGAGAACAATATGCACTATTCAAATACATTCTTTGACATCTACAATCATTGATTCACCGGAAATTTCTCATAAAAGAAAAAAGAATAGGAACTTTAAAATTTGTCAGCCAATGGCTTTGTTTTCACTCTTAAACATTAATCCATTTTTTCAAATACTCTTTAGGATACAATCATTTCGATCCTCGGTATGTTTAGGTGTCATTTACAACCTGTGATATCGAAGGTATATAATATATTCAAGGAAGAGCAGATGAATTTCATTTTTTTCTCACTTAAAAATGGGGCAAGTGCACAGATAACCATTCTCAGGGATGCTTTTTAGAGATTAGCCAATACTTATTTTGCCATGAAATTTTAATCTGAAAATCTTAACTTCAGGACAATTCAGTAAACTTTGTCCAGAAAAATTAAACCGAATAATTGAAATTCAGGATGCACTGACTAATTCCTAAATAGCAATTCTGTAGAATGGCTACCCGGTGTCATTTTCACCTTTAAAATGCCCGATAAATTTCGAGCCCTTTAGTTGGTAAAGTTGAGGCCTCTAACAAAAAGGCCATGATTTATGAATTAGCCCAACTTTAGTAGCCAAGAACAGAAACAACTTTGGACCCTTTTCAACTTTAGTGAAAATTGGCACAACAGTTCTTTCGCTTATACTGAAGATGCAGACCAATCCAATACTTCTTGTGTTTCAATTTGTTTGAACCTTTTCAAAGTATGAAGATTAAATTAATTAATTTTAATATGAATTTGGACATAGATTTTTAAAAAAAATTTAAATAAAATTTACATATTTAGAAACAAAAACTCTTTCACTTGCCTCTAAATGTGAGTGATTCTCTCTCTCCACGCTCACAAGAAGCGAACCGAGCCTAACTTAGCAGCCTTTATGTTTTTTCAAGCCTTTTATTATGTTATTAGTTATGCGCAAGCTTTGCTGCCATGATCCACTGGATTCAGCCCTTTGTCGCTTAGATTCAGAATTTATTTTTAAGAAAAAGTCCTCTGGTGTGTGCGGTGTATCGACTGCACAGGTTCAACGCACCCAATGCCTTCTACTCAATTTACACAAATTATTGAACAGTTCTAAAACTCTATATGTATCTCTCTTGTTTAAGAGCGAAGCTAGTGTGTTGGTAAGGTGATAACTATGGTCCAAAAATTGTATTGTTCCAATTGTATTGTTTTAAAAAATTCATTGAATGTGTACAAATTATTAATTTAGAACCCAATAACTTAAATGAACTAGAATCCCAAAACTGTAAGCTTAAGCTTCAAATCGTGGCTCCGCTTCTGTCTCCTGGTTCCTTGAACTCATCCATCACCCTTAGTTCCTCGCGTAAAAATCTTGTATCGATTATCATCTTGAAGCACCAGCTAGGGGTGTAAATGGTTCGGTTAGGTCGGTTATTTTGTAAAATCCGTACCACACAAATTTTTCGGTTATTTTGTTATGCCTAATCAAAATTTGACTTTTCGAAACCATATCAATCATATAGAAGATTGAATATTCAAAAAGATAAATCTAATTAAATCATACGAAAGGAAATATATTCAATACATTGTAATTTGTTATTCATAATCTCTACAATATCTTGTGTCTTAGCTTGCTAGTGAATATATTGGAAATAATTTAGTTTCAATAGGAGTAGCATAATAGGTTTGCGAATTATGATTTTGAGTTTAATTACTTGTTTGCTTGTAGAGGTAACTGTTTTCATAATTCCAAGACCAGGAAAAAATTTAATTCTTTATTATTTTTAAAATTAATATATGAATATATTTTTCACATGTAAATTTATTTGATACAGTTTGGTATTTTTTCGATTTATTTTCATAAAATAAAAAATATACTCTAATTATCGGTACGATTATAGATTTATATAAAAACTTACAGTTTTATTAAAAGAAACCTAAAAATCATCGATTCGGTACGATACGGTACGAAACGATTCGATCGATTTTTAGATATCTATTGACACCCCAGCACAAGCACTACAATATCCTTGGTCCGCTCATAAGCACTCTCAAATATCTCTCGGAAAAGATTGGTTGGTGCAATATCCTGTCAGAAATCAAGACTTTTTCTTTCGGACGAGAAAATTAGGCATTAGGCACACTACAAATCAATTTGAATTGCTGAAAAGCCTCTAGCTTCTCATTCTTTGAAGTACTGGCAAAATTTGAATTGTTTCTTGGATATGTCAGGATCAATGACTCTTTAGATTTTACAAATGAACAGTTTCCTTGCTCAATTTACCAAGGAAAAGTCTCAAAATTAAGAAGCAACAGCAGGTTGCATCAAATGTCTTCTCCAATAAGTTTCAAGATTTGACTTAGGAAAGGTGGCAAATTAAGATTCTTTATTTCAGTGCAATCTATTCTTTGACTGCACAACTATGTCTACGGATTTTTCTCCCAAATTAAGATTTACATATTGAACATCTGTATCCTGTACCATCTTAGATATGAAAAGCGAAATTGTTAAAGTTTCTATGCACCGAAAAATTAATTCAGAATTCATGCCAAAGTTTCATTCCCAAGTTAACAACATGCCAGGGCTAAGTCAGTCTCCTGTAAAATTCCAACTTGTGACTTCTCTTTCCCATTATTTTGGTTAAGGGTGCACATGGGTCGGGTTGGTTCGGATTTTTTAATTATCAAACCAAACCAGTTGTATCGAGTTATTAAATCTAAATACCAAACCAAACCAATAAAAGTCGGGTTTTTTAATCTCGAGTTTTTCAGGTTTTCGGGTTTTTTCATTTTTTTTCCATAAAGTCTTCGTAGCACAAAACGTAAAATTTATGCTCCAAATATTTCTTTAATCCTAGTAAGACAGAACTATATAAGGTGTTTTTCAATAAAATAACATAAATATGAGATGGGTCATGGCATTGTACTAAAATATTCAACAATAAAGATAATAAAATAGCATAAAATAAATATTATTAATAAGCCATAATGAAAACAAACATAATTTAAAATTATGACTAATAGATACTATTATTTACATGACTAACCACTAAAAGAAAAATAAGTTATACATTTTATCTAAACCATGAAAACTAAAAAATAGATATCCAACACTATTTTCATTCATAGTACAATTGAATTGAATGTCTTTTATTAGCATTAGCATTAGTATTGATTTGATTTTGGTTTAGGATTTATTTGAGTTACTAACATTTATGGACTATAAAACTTATTGGAGTATCCAAAAATTATAAGCCCAAACTTGAAATAATACGTTAAAAGATAAAACTATGAAAAAGCTTAAGAAATATTTATAAACTACACAACCATAAATATATTTAAAACTTTTATAAATATAATGTCGGGTTGATTTGGTTTCGGTTTGACTTTTTTTAGTTAAAACCAAACAAAATCAAATATGGTCGGATTTACTTTTCCAACACCAAACCATAGTCAGATTTTTTTTCTATGTTTGACTCGAATTATCGGGTTTGATGCGGTTTGTCGGTTTCATTCGCACACCCATAATTTTGGTGATGCTTCTCCAAATAACTGGCTAGCTTCTTTTGACTGAAATGTTAGTTATTCCTTACTAAGTGTGGCTACAGTGTTATCACCATCAATCTACTAATCAAACACTACACCATTAGCACTTAGAGAACCTTCTTTAAACCATCATATATCATAAATCCTCTCCTTAGCTTCCTCTTTGAACTAGATTATACCTTTGTAAGTTCCTCCCCATGGATTCTATATGCCACATGGATTTTAATTTCATCTTCCCATATTTGTGATAACCCATTTTACAACTTATTCTCTTTTTTTATACTACTAAGAAACCATAAACACACGTAGTCCAGCTCCATTCACATGAACTGGGAGTTCTCATACCAGGCAATCAATAATATTGCATTGCAACAACGTGACTCTCTTTTGAGGACTGCAGCCCAACAATGCTTTGTTAGAATGTGACTTCTCATGATATTGCAACCCCTATAACAACCTTATTGTGCGATAAACTTACACCAAAGATCAGAATTGATTCAGTATAGATGCAGCCAACTAGTAAAAGGAAGAACACAACAAAATTCGCAGTTCAACTGTAGAACTCAAACTCAACCACTAGTAAGTGTTTAGAAGAAAAGAACCTAAGGTAACACAGCCACACATGCATAATAAATGAGCTTCATATTAGTACACGTGACTATTACAGAAAGATGGTTTTCTCTTTATTATCATCATAGGAACACCAACACCTTGCAAATGTTAGCAAACTAGCTAGTTACTCAATGTTAATACTGTACAGCAGAATTTTGTTCGATCAAAGAGCAGCCGAATTCTCTGATCCAAAAACTTATCAAGAATCAGCTATCCCTTGGCAGAAAGGAAAGGGACAACCACAGTTCCTCAAAAGGGGAAAAACAAAAACACAAAGAAGAGTATCTTCTGAAGTTGTCCTAATTTTTTTTCCTTTTCCTAAAATCAAAAAAAGACCTTGTTGAACTAACATGGTAAACATTCAATAACTTCGGCAATTGCACAAATCAAGCAATCAACCAACAGTACTAAATCCATCTGATAAAAAAAGCAGCAGTACATCATCTTGTTAGCCTGCGCGCAAGGGCTCAGTAGAACTCTAGAACACACCCACAGTCATTACCAAACTACCAAAATTTTATTGGAAATCAAGGAAACTCAGGTCATCCAAGCTGAAGTTGACGTCTTCCTGCCGTCCTGGCTTTAAAAAATCAAAATTATAATCATCCACAATAGGTGCTAGCTGCTGCATTTGCTGCAAATCTTTATCATCTGTATTTTGCAACTGAGATGACGGATTAGAGAACTGGTTGTTGTCATTGGCAGCACTCTGCAGTCGATACAAAGAATCATACGCATACTGATCTTGATTGACAGGAACAGAACCAGAAACTTGGTTGGGAGCCGAGGTATCCAGTGGAGTCGAATCTAACACGCCTAATAGCTCATCCACATCAAACATCTCATCATCCCAACAGAAGTTGTCTACATTATCTTGGCCACTCGTCATTGTACCATAATCAAAGGCAACAGGCTCTTCTTTAATTTCAACAATCCCTCTTTCATCCAACACGCCCTTGGCCTCGTCTTTCACTTCCTCTTTCACTGAGCTCGAAGGTGTTCCAGCTTCATAAAAAACACTCCTGGGGCCATCACTTCTCGATTCACTTTCGCGATCTTCAAATTTAATCTTAGGAATGTTGGTCTCAGTGAGACTTGAGGCTGTTGTAGAATCGGATTGAGACACTGTAGGCAACAAGGAATCATCATTAGAAGACTCATTCGACGAAGGGTAATTCGGGAGATTCAACCTAGCACAAGGACCATACATTGCTCTAGCAGCTTCATCATAAGCTAAAGCAGCTTCGATTGCAGTATCAAAAGTACCTAACCAAAGCCTTCTCCCTCTATGCGGTTCCCGAATCTCAGCAACCCATTTACCCCATGTCCTTTGCCTAACACCTCTGTATTTACACCGCCCGTTTTCGGGACCTCCTTTACCTTTCATACATCCTTTCTTTGATCCTTTAGCAGGAACTTTACGCACCGGCTTTTTCCCATCATCACTAGACTCTAGTTTCTCATTGACCTCTTTCCACTTTGCTAGTGTCTCTGCTACATTCTTTGGTGCATCTTTTCTACTTCTTGATTTCCTCTTTCTTGTATAATCCAATGGTAAAGACATCATATTTGAAGCTTGATCAAGTATAGCCATAACTCTGTTGCTGTAAATAAAAAAGAATATAATTGTCAGATATGTACTAATATATATAGACAAGGTAAGCAAACACCAGCAGAAGCCTTAGTGAGCAAGTAAAAATAACCTGCCTTTAATATAAAACTGTTGCCCTCCTCAGCAAGAAACCCAAAATTAAAAATAACACCTTTTCTTCGCGAGCAAGTAAACCAATTCCTTTCCGCTAAAAATTTAGTTTCGCACTATCACAGATTCAACATGAAAAATCAAACAACAGTCCAAAATTACACCATTTTATTTTAACCCTATTTAGCAATATTATATTTCTATCGCCTCTATCAACTCTTAGAGAATATACACACACACTGAAAATTTTAGCAAAAAGGAAAAAATTCAAAAAATTTCTATGATCCCAAAAAATTAAACTCAGACCTTCTATATCTATTAAAAAAATCATCTAAATATGTAAAAAAAAAAAAAAAAAAAAAAAAAAAAAAAAAAAAAAAAAAAAAAAAAAAAAAAAAAAAAAAAAAAAAAAAAAAAAAAAAAAAAAAAAAAAAAAAAAAAAAAAAAAAAAAAAAAAAAAAAAAAAAAAAAAAAAAAAAAAAAAAAAAAAAAAAAAAAAAAAAAAAAAAAAAAAAAAAAAAAAAAAAAAAAAAAAAAAAAAAAAAAAAAAAAAAAAAAAAAAAAAAAAAAAAAAAAAAAAAAAAAAAAAAAAAAAAAAAAAAAAAAAAAAAAAAAAAAAAAAAAAAAAAAAAAAAAAAAAAAAAAAAAAAAAAAAAAAAAAAAAAAAAAAAAAAAAAAAAAAAAAAAAAAAAAAAAAAAAAAAAAAAAAAAAAAAAACGTAAACTCAAAACCCACCAATTACTCTTCGTATTCCTAAAATCCTACAAATCCTAAAACGAATAACATATTAAAAAAGATGACAAATTGTGATTTGATAATGGTACATATAAAGGATAAAAATCAACCTACCTTGAAATATTATCAGAAAACTGCACCAAATTCACCTTCTTTTGAAGAATCTCAACAATCGACAAATGCGTTCGCTTCACAATACCTTTGCTTTTTTTACTTTTCTTCTGCTTTAAATGGAAATTAAACAGAATTGGGAAACAGATCGGAATAGTTTGGTTTGATTTAATACTATTTTGAGAGTGATTTTTTCTTGGACAAGTTTCTTACACGAAGAGAATCAGAAAACCAAGGGAGAGGGGTTTCTAAAGGAGTATTTATAGACTACACCCGATATTTTTAAATTGAGTTTTTAAAATTAATTTTAAAATTAAATATCTAGTGTTTGTAAAAGTGGTGACGTGGCAAGTTTTTGATAAAGTCGTGGCTCTTTGACTACCGCGGGATATGACACGTGTCAGCAGAAAGTTCACGAACTTCTCGTTTTCCCTTTTCTTTAATAATAATATATAATAACAACAACCCAGTATAATCCCACTAGTGGGGTCTGGGGAGGGTAGTGTGTACGCAGACCTTACCCCTACCCTGAGGTAGAGAGGCTGTTTCCAAAATGACCCTCGGCCCTCCAAGAACTCCCCACCTTGCTCTTGGGGTGACTCGAACTCACGACCTCTTGGTTGGAAGTGGAGGTTCCTTTTCTTTGTGCTGAAGAAATCCTGTTTTGCTTTATATAATTGACCTTAACGTTGACATATATTTCAATTATGCCATTGCGTTCGAGATTGATCTAATTTCTTCACTAGGGGGTTTCAGAGACTGCTCCCAACTTCCAGGACATGTTTAAGGCTTGTTCGTCACATATATTATTAGTTGTGCGCAATTAAAAGACGAGGTAAATTTTTTATTGAAAAATATCATTATAAAGTATACGAAGAGGAGTCTTGGCGTAATTAGTGTCATATAGTTGAGAGGTAACGGGTTCAAATCGTAAAAACAGTATCTTGCAAATATGCAGGGTAAGACTGTATACAATAGACCCTTGTGATCCGGGCCTTCCTCGGGCACCGCATATAACAAGAGCTTAGTGCACATAACTGTACTTTGTGATTATATAAAATACACATTATTATTTAAAGTTTATTATATCACAGAAGAATATCAAATAATATATATATTTTGATTCGTGATTAAGGTTATGGTACAAAAGTTGTTAAATATTTATTTTACAAATAAACATATTACTTCATAAATGGATGTGTAAGCAATAAAGGCTGAGGAGAGAAAAACACGGAAAGTGTATAAGCACTTCTCATCAAACTTTGGTCGAACTACAAATCTAAAAACAAAATGACCCCTATTTTACAACTTATCCGTAACTCGTAAGTAACATGATAACTCCACCACATTCTTCCTCTTTTTCTTTGAATATACGACAACATATCCAATATTATCCTACACTGTATGGTCTAAAAAGGGTAATATGCACGCAGACTTTATCCACCTTGTGAGGATAAAAAGGTTATTTCAATTTATAAGTTTATACGATTGTCTAATTCAAGTTAATACCATTAGGTGTTCGAAATATACTTAACTAATTAATCTTTATTTGTGCTGTAAAAAACATATTTTAAATAATTAAAGATGAATGAATATTCACAAACTCTTCAACCTACTACTTTAATATTTTTACTGTCGTCACTAGCATAGAAATCAGATTGACGTATGATATAATATTTAATCTTGCAGCATAAATCACCAAAAATTGCTTTAGACTTCATTTCACAAGTGTACGTAGTATTCTTGCATTTTTAAAATTCTTTTGTTAGGATTTTTTTCGTTTCATCATTAGCTCTCAAACTAATAATTAAGCTTTTAACTCAATCTAATAACCTATCTATTGGATTGGTTATCTTCTAAATTTTCGATTCCCAATCTTATAATTCGCATTCCATTTCTTTATTCCCTCCCCTAATGTATGATAAAAATTCTTAAAAGAAAAAAAGGCGAAGTGAATAAAAATATGGTTCTCCCTCTGTTTCTATTTTTGAATGAGACATTGCGCTTATTAAGAGTTAACTTAATTAAACTTTGAAGTTAAATTAAATTAGTTCAATTTAATATTTTAAAATTAAAATTTAGATATTTAAAAACTATACAAAAAGTATTACTTATAAATTACTACTCCCTCCGTTCCAATTTATGTGAATCTGTTTGACTGGACACGTAATTTAAGAAAAACTGAAGGCTTTTGGAATTTGTGGTCCTAAACAATTCAAAAAGGGGCCCAGAGTATTTATGTGGTTATAAAAGTTTTTCATTAAGGATAGAATTATAAGTTTAAGCAAAATTATTTCCAAATTTAAAAAGGGGTTATTCTTTTTGGAACAGACCAAAAAAGAAATAGGTTCACATAAACTGGAATGAAGATAGTATAATTTTTTTCATGTCATTATAATAAAAAAGTATTTTAAAATTTTAGTCAAACTGCACATAATTTGATGCTCGAAAAATAAAATAAATAATAATAATAACAAACTCAGTATAATTTTATAAATAAGATCTATGAAAGATAATGTGTATACAAATCTTATCCCTATAAAATTATTTTTGATAAGCTAAATGTATCATCTAAATGGAAGTGAAGTAAATAATATAAAGGTCAAAGCCGCCGGTATGATTTTCGAAAACGATTAAGTGGGAACAAGAAGATACGATTTCGATATCTGCATGGCTGACACGTATCAATTTGCAAAATGTAACTCGTGGGAAATGGATAGAAGATGTCAGCAGTGACCTCGTTTTTCTGTTTTCTGTCTTTTTGTAGTTTTTTAAGTGAGTAAAAGGCGTTCGTCAACACTAAGCTGACTGCTCAACCTTGCGGCGCAATGAATGACGACTTTTCTTCCCTTTAAAAACCCCTTTAGCCAATACGTGATGGCTGATGCGTATCCTCTTTTGGAATTGTTTTTAGAAATAACCTAATTTAAAACTACTAATTAAAAATTAGCTATATTTTAAAAGTAATTAAAATTTAATTTTTTTACGTAAAAATAAAATCTAAATAATAACACTCTTAAAAATTTAGAAAAATTCCAGTATAATATATTAGAGTTTCGAATTTTTTACGTATAAGATTTTAGTATAATATATTGGAAGTTCATATGCAGAAGGTCAATCATCCAACATATTATGTCGGAGCTTTCCGTGTTTCAACTATGATACTTTTGTTTAGATTTTATTTTCGCCTTACTACTTTTTTTAATAACTTTGCTAATATCGGCTACTTTATGCAACTTTCTTCAAGGTCCCTCCATCATCCAAGGTAAGTTCTAATGGTGATTCTAAGTTGATTTCAATTCTCCAACACCTTATTAATATGGGTAAACCCTTCAAATTATTAGATATTCGATTGAGACATCATTGTTGAGAAAAGAAACCCTAGAACTCGAATTAAAGAAGATTGAACGTCAAAAGGTAATATCTTCACCCTTTAGTTGATTATAGCATTGGATTAGTGATTATAAACTCTAAGTTCATGAGATATAAGTTGATGAGTTTGATAGAAAAGTATGAACGGTTATAGGTTTGGGTTGTTGATTGTTAATTATTGGTTAAGGGTGTTGTTTATCTTATGGGTGATGAAGAATGATATTGATTATAGCAAATTTGGATTTTAGAATTATCTAGGAGCAAGATAATGGGTTATTGGGTGTTAAAACACCATTAATAAGGATTATGAAGCTTTATGCCCACTAAATATTTGATAAAATGCCTACGTGATCAAAACATGAGTATTATTGCTAATATGGTATGTGAGTATATTGTTGTATTACGCTCAATAGCAGGAAGTTAAGGTATGTGAGGCTAACTCCCTATGTTTGGGAATGTTAATGATTCTCCCTACACTACGTTTCTTTTGCAATGTTACTAATTGCCTCAGAAAGATAGTTAAACTCAGTTCCTTGAATAGTTGCAGAACTTCTATTCTCTAGCTTCATAACTCATTCATGACTTTCATTTTGAACGTTGTGAACTCAGTGCATAATCAATATAAACTTGGGTTTGACATCCATGAGTCTTACTCTAGATTTCTCAGCATGTCATAAACAATTGAGGTTTCAATTTTCATAATCATTTCAAGAATACATATCTCAGTTTAGTCCTATTCAGTATTCCAGTATCATGTAACTCAATATGATTCAGTATTTCAGCATCACATATTGCAGTATGATTCTCAGTTCCTGAATTTAAATCACTGAATATTGAACACATGTATTTGGGCCTGAGGCCGTAATTTATATGCTTTATGCATAATTGGGCCTAATGTCGTAGTTTATGCTTTATGCATGTTTGGGCATGAGGCCGTAGTTTATGCTTTAAGCATTTTTGGGCCTGAAGTTGTAGTTATGTATATATATACTTGGGCCCGAGGCCATAATTATGTATACGTATACTTGGTCCTGAGGCCGTAGTTTATTCAGATAAACACGTGGTTTATCATTTAGAAGAGGGAGTATGCATATCCTTACTTCCTTTGTTTATTTCAGTTATCAGTTATTATTTCAGTCATCAATTATCAGTTATCATTTCAATTTCAGTTTCAGCAGTTATCATTTCAGTTACCAAATATTAGTTATCACTTCAGTTTCAGTTTCAGCATTTACAGTTCTTTTTTTCAGTTGCTTTACATACCAGTGCAATTCAAATGTACTGACGTCCCTTTCGCCTGGGGCCTGTATCTCACGAAGCAGGTAACGATTTATAAGTTGACGATTTAGAGTGCTAGGATTCTCGTACCGGCTATTTGGTGAGCCCTATTTCTTTCGAGGCATTATCATTACCTTAGAATCTTTCAGTATTTACAGACAGTCAGTGTTTCAATACTTCATTAGAGGCTTCATAGACTAGAGTAATAGTTAGACAGAGTCACGTGCTTTTCATGTTAAGTAATGTTGGCTACAAATATGTTTCAGACTTATATTAGTATTTTCGCACTTGATTTATATTATTCAGACTTCCAGTATATCAGCATGTGCAGTGGCGAAGCTAGGAATTTTCTCAAGGGTATTCAAATTTGAAAGAAGTGAAAAATAATTCCGACAAACGGTGTTCAATATATATTATATACCTCTAAAATATTATATTTTACCTATATACACACTGTAATATTTTGACGAAGGGTGGTCAACTGACCACCCTTATGACCATGTGGCTTCACCACTGAGCATGTGTTAGTTTATCTTTCGTATTCAGTATGTTATGATATCACATGTTGATTCAGCTAGCCAGTTGGTTCGCTCGTAATCAGGCACTGGGTGTCGTGTTACGTCTAGTCCCAGGTTCGGGGCGTGCCAGTTTAGTAACTTAATTTGACTTCATTTGGTTGGCTTTGACTGAGTATTAAAACAAATAGATAGGTAAAAAAAAAAGGATAGGCAAGTGCGGGTAATTATTTTCTGTTGCATGAGCATTTGCTAAACTTTTCCATTTTTCAATGGGAATGTTACACAAATAGCCGGCCAGATTCTATGTTTACTTTTTCTAGCCAGTATACATACATTATACATTGATTATATGTAATTATACATATATTATACATGAATTGTACATATATTATATATTCACCTGCTATTTATCGTTTAAGAAATTAGGTGGGTGGCTATATGGGTTAATTCTTCTTTTTCAATAACCATCTGTAAATGTGGTTTGACCTCTTTTGGTGGGGATTACATCCATGCTATTGGGCTACTTATGGCTCAAGGTAAACTAGGACAATAAATGGAAGGGATTTTTACCTTCCTATATTACATATGAAACTTTATTACCCTCCTTAATCAAGTTTTGACTTAATCACATGGTCATATGCAATTTACCAATTATATACAAACTAGTTTTAAATGAGTATCCCTTTTTATATTAGAAATTGAATAAGGAATCGGTTATTTCTTATCCTTGTTCTCTCTCTCTCTCTCTCTCTCTCTCTCTCTCTCTCTCCTGCTCTCTCTCTCTCTCTCGCTCTCCGTCTCTTTATCTCTCTATCTCTACTTCTCTATTTTTTTCCAAATTTTTCTTCCTTTGATGTTCTCTACTTTTTATCTTTTCATATTGTATATAGTTTTAATGGAATTCATCAATGGATTTCAATCGTTTTACTATAGAGTTTTAACTTAGTAATTACCTTTCATGTTACACAATTGGTGTTTAAATTAAAATTGTCAATCAATAAATTTTGAAGGTGTTTGACTCTCCACCATTGACAGCGATTAAAAAGCTTTGAAGCTTTGAGTTCGAATTTAGGTTTTTAAAAATCATTATTTGTTTGGATTGGGTGTTGTTGCAAACAATTGGGAATATTGTTTGGAGTTTATATCTCAATTTTGAGGGTGGTTGGTGAAGATTAGACTTGATTGTGGCTGAATTTCAGATTCAAACTCGAAAAAGAAGAAGAAGAAGAAGAAGAACACATATCATACAATGTACTTACGAAATTGTATTAAAGTTGATTATAATTGTATGTAAATTATATTTAAGTAGTATTCTGTTGTAGTTATATATTTTTTTTATTTGAATGTTGTATGAAAGTTAAAAAATAGTTTTATAATGTATGAATCATTATATGAAATTTGTATTTAAGTTATAAATACTATTATTTTTACATAAAGTTGTTGATATGTATCAAAATTATATTAAGAGAGGAAATTTTGATTGAAATTTCAAAGAGGAAGAAGAACACACCACATACAAAATATATACAAATCATATACAAAATACATGCGAAAAACATATTGTATAAAATTTATCTAAAAATTATATTTAAGTTGTATGATGTTGTAGTTGTATTTAACTGAGTAAAAATAATGTATGAAAGTTGTAAATAAGTTATAAATAAGTTTTATACTATATAATTAATTATATAAAATTTAGTTTTAGTTTATATGTTGTTGTAGATGTTTCAAATTTGTATCAAATTTATAAGAAATTTATTTTTAATTTGTATGTTATTGTACCATATAAATTTGTATGATGCTGCTATCACTTAATCCTAGATAACTAACTGGGTCAATTTTCTTTCCTGTCTGTGGTAATATTGGACTTGTTTCGGGATAAATATGTATTCATACTGCTGGGTGATGGTCATTGCTTCTTTCCCTTTAACTTTATAGTAAGGGTACACGCCCAAAAAGTAGCTTTATAGTATTGATTTAGATTTGGCTTTAATTATGGGAAAGTTGATGGAATAACCTATATAACTTTTTAGGTTTTCACTTCGACAAAATCTCTAATAAATCATTATGATTAATTACTATTCTCCCTTAGCTTTCTCTTTTTTAAAGCCGTTAGGCTCTGAATTTCTAATTTTCATTTTTCTTTGTCTTAATTACATGAGCAATTGACTAATAATTGATCACATGGTTAACTCATATATTTTTGGTCGGCAATCTTTGCAGATTGCAGCTCATTAAAATATGAGTAATATTAAACGCAAGTCCGGTGAAAAAAATATTAAACAAAATTTCCAGTAACTTTTTAAATATTCATAATTTATGACGGTGACAACTAAGAAAATGTTACAAGCAATTAAGGCGGCAGAAAAATAAGGAAAGAGGAGAGGAGAAAATTAAATCCCATAATTTAAGGCACTAATAATGAATTGTATATAATTTATAAGTAATCCTTATATAGGGCGGGTAATATATAAAACTAAAATAATTTTGATAAATAAATTTCAAATATTGAATAAGAAGGAAAAAAATCCCTAAATGGAACAACTTAGCCCATGAAACCAATTTGATTCCATAAGAAGAACGATTTGAAGCCCAAATCCAAGGACAGCCTTGTTTTTTTTTGCAATTTGAGTTCTGAACCCATAGATTGAAGATCTTGGATCCGTCGATAAGTAGACAAAAGCAGAAGGGGTTCTGGCATGGTATAACAACATATCCATATAATTGGCAGAAAATAGCCCTAGTTATAGATATTGGTATCTAATAGCCAATAAATATATATCACAATAATAATATGCATATCACAACTTTTTTCTTCTTCTTTGTCTATATCAACATGTATATTAAAATTTTATTTTCATTCTTTGTATATAAATAATATTATTCTTTGTATATCGATAATATAAAATTATATATATAGTTATTGCTGCCTTTGTATCAATGTATATCACAATAAAAATATTGTATTATTTGTATATCACAGTGTATAGCACATCAGACATGTGTATACCAAAATAGATATCATAAGTTTATTTTTCTTCTTTGTGTATATCAAAAATTAATTTTCTTTGTATACCAAAATATTATTTACTCCTGCAATTATATTTATTATTTTTATATTTTAGAACTTGCTTAAACATGCTATATCAAAAAAAATTGTTTTTTGATCAATAATTAATCATTATATTATTTGTATATCACAGCGTATAATATAATAATAATGTGTATATCAAAATAATTTATTAAAATTTTATTTTTCTTCTTTATATAACACATTTCAGATTGAAAACTCAAGTTCAAGATGACTCCACATGTGTATCCCCTATTGTAACCCGTGTATATCTTTATATGCATATCTCATGTATATTATGTGTGTCTGTGTATATCCATAAAATATTATGTTATATATACAATATATAATGTGATATACACGGGCGTCCATAAGAATATTGTGTTGTATATACCATATACAAAGTGATATACACAGACGTCCTTAAAAACTTGTGTGTGATATACACTGATGTACACGATATACAACGTGATATACACATATCACAGTTGGATTTTTATGTCTGATATTTTACCGAAAACCAGTCTAAATCACTTCTAATCTTGCTCAAATTTTATATATATCCTTGTTTAGGAATTTTCAACTAATTTCAATCATACTCACTCATTCAATCCAAACAAAAAAAGGAAGAGAGAAGAAAAACAAAGTTGAAATATATTTTTTCTCTCTTAGTTTTTGCTAATCTTGCTGAAATTTTGTATATAGCCTCGTTTAAATATTTTCAACTAATTTCAATCACACCCACTCATTCAATCCAAACAAAAAAGAAGATAGAAGAAAAACAAAGTTGAAATATATTTTCTCTCTCTTAGTTTTTGCTTCTGATTTTCTCTGATGTGAGATCAACCTTACCTTTTCATCCCACTGATATTTTTTGCATAATTTGCAAGAATTTTTGCTAAACTATGAGAGAAAAGAGAAGAGATAGAAGAAGAAATACAATGAGAGAAAAGGGGTGGGAAGTCAAAATAAGCGTGTCATTATTTTTGAAAGAGAATATAAAAGAGAGTAGTTTTTTTAAGATTTAGCTATATAATGCCAATTATTTGGGGCTATCTTTGTCAAACCTAATATAAGGCTAAAAAATTGCCAATTCATGTTATGTGTTGTTATAGGATGCTAATTACAAGAGTATCAAAATTCGAACTCCACGATATGATTTGATTATGGCTTCTCTTGACCACTCTCTTGGACCGAGTTGAAACAAATTGATGAAGTTCAAATAATCCTAAACTTTAAAGACAAAGATTTGGCATGTAGATTGATCTTCGTTTTGAAAAAGAATGAAAGCCTAAGGAGGAGTCAAGCCTTCAATTCTTATATCATTTTGAACATTGCTTCTTTTTATTTTAAATTTTTATATAAAGTAATTTACAAAAGTACAAACTAGATAAAAGTACCGAATTAAGCTTTTTATAAATTTTAAAAAAGATATGAAAAAGTTTGTGTGCCTCATCAAATAGTAAAAACTTTCAAAAAGTTAATAACAGCTGCTCCCTCAATTTCTCTTTGCAGTAATAAATTCAGAGTTAGCACAAATTATATGCTTTTAAAAAGATTAATTTAACTCAATAAAATATTACCTACAAATTACAATTTACATCTGCCCCTCACACAGAATTAGTAGCACCAAATGCGAGGTATTATCACTTGTAGTCCGCACTAGAAACTATTTACATTCAGTAGCCGAAAAAGTATATAAAATTTGTATATTTTTTTGTATATAACACACACACATATATATATAATATATATTTTTTCGCCTATTATTTTGAGAGCGGTTATACATTGTCTTTTTTCCAACAAATGTCATATCGATATACTTACAGAGTTGTGTATATATATATATAT
>AWOL01S0051051.1:0-16969 GCA_000715115.1 Nicotiana otophora
TATCTTAAGAGCATGAACAATCGCGGCTAACTTTAGATCATGCACAGGGTAATTCTTCTCATGCAGTTTCAGCTTACGCTTAGCATATGCAATAACTCGTCCCTCCTGCATCAATACACAACCCAAGCCAACATGTGAAGCATCGCAATATACTGTATACATCCCCGAGCCGGAAGGCAACACTAGAACCGGTGCTGTAGTCAAAGCTGTCTTGAGCTTTTGGAAGCTCGCCTCACAATCATCGGACTAACGGAACGGAGCACCCTTCTGGGTTCAATTTAGTCAGAGGTGCTGCAATGGATGAGAAACCCTGCACAAACCAACGATAATAACCTGCCAACCCCAGGAAACTCCTGATCTCGGTCACCAAAGTAGGATGAGGCCAACTCTAAACTGCCTCAATCTTCCTAGGATCCACCTTAATACCTTCTCCTGATACAACATGCTCCAAGAATGCCACAGACTCTAGCCAAAACTCACACTTGGAGAACTTAGCATACAGTTTCTGTTCTCGCAAGGTATGAAGTACCACTCTCAAATGCTGCTCGTGCTCCCCCCGGCTACGTGAGTAAATCAAGATGTCATCAATAAAGACAATAATGAAGGAATCCATATAAGGCCTGAACACCTAGTTCATCAAATCCATAAACGCCGCAGGGGCATTAGTCAAGCCGAAGGACATCACTAGAAACTCATAATGACCATATCTGGTACGAAAGGCTGTCTTTGGAACATCTGAGTCCTGAATCTTTAACTGATGGTACCCTGATCTCAAGTCGATCTTAGAAAATACCCTTGCACCCTGCAACTGGTCAAACAAATCATCGATACTTGATAATGGGTACTTGTTCTTGATGGTAACCTTGTTCAACTGGCGGTAATCAATACACATCCGCATAGTTCCATATTTCTTCTTCACAAATAACACTGATGCACCCCAAGGTGATACACTTGGTCTCACAAACCCCTTTGCTAACAACTCCTCTAGCTGCTTCTTCAACTCCTTCAATTCTTTCGGAGCCATACGGTACGGTGGGATAGATATAGGCTGGGTGCCTGGAGCCAAATCAATATCACGATCTTGCGGCATGCCTGGAAGGTCAGAAGGAAACACATCGACGAACTCCCGGACTACTGGCACTGAATCAAACATCAGAGACTCTGCGGTGCTGTTCCAAACATAATCTAGTTAAGCCAAACAACCCTTTTTGACCATATGTCGAGCCTTCAGAAAAGTGATGACCCGACTAGCTGTACTAACCGAGGAACCCTTCCACTCTAATCTAGGTAATTTCGGCATCGCTAATGTAATAGTCTTGGCATGACAATCAAGGAAGGCGTGTTATGGGGATAACCAGTCCATGCCCAGGATGAACTCGAAGTCGATCATGTCAAACAACAGAAGGTCCTCTCTAGTCTCGTAACCACAGAACGTGACCACACAGGACCGGTAGATCCGGTCCACAACCACAGAATCGCTCACAGGAGTGGACACATAAACAGGAGTACCCAAGGACTCACGAGGAATATCCAGAAAATAAGCGAATAGAGATGACACATATAAATAGGTAGACCTTGGATCAAATAATACCGAAGCATACCTACCGCATACAGAAATAATACCTGTGATCACGGTATCTGAGGCCAATACATATGGTCTGGCTGGAAAAGCATAGAATCTGGCTGGAGCGCCGGCGGGCTGGTCCCCGCCTGACTGAACAGTAGCTGCCTGGCCTCCCCCTGCCTGTCCTCCATATCTAGGATGGCCCCTACCAACCTGCCCTCCACCTCTGGGCGGCCGGACAGCCGGTACTGAAATCATGGGCTGCTGGCCCTACTGCACTGCCTTGCCCTGAAGCCTGAGGTAGAATCTCCTCATGTGACCGAGATCGCTGCAATCAAAATAGCTCCTCGATGCAGCGATCTGCTACCCTGATGTCTGACCCTGATGGCCTGTCGACCCACTGGAAGAAGCCTGAATAGCCGATGTGCGATATAAACTCTCCAGCATGACATTAAAATAGGAGCTGGAAGAACCCTGGTGACCTGAGCACCCACGGGAAGAACCCTGGATGGCTGGGGTGGTAAGAACTCTCTGGTGTGGCATTGAAATCGGGTGCTCTGGAGCACCTCGAAGAGGTGGTGGTGATGAATATGGGGGTCTGCTAGGCTGACCCCTCCCAAACTGACCTCTGCCCCTAGCCGGGGCACCTCTAAACTCTCCATAGAAACGGGCCCCCTTGTCCTGTTGCGTCTTCTCTCTCTCTATGACGGTAGCCCTCAATCCTCTGATAAGAAGTCCCCATCTCCACTACCAGCTGATAAGAAGTCCCATCTCAACCTCTCGGGCCATATTGGCCCTAATATCGAAGTGCAGCCTCGCAACAAACCTCCGCACTCTCTGTGCGTTCGTAGGAAGTATCATAAGTACATGGCGATACAACTCAGAAAACCTTGCCTCGTAGTCGGTCACTGACATCTGACCCTGCTCAAGCTGCTCAAACTGGTACCACAACTCTTCCCTCTCCGAGGATGGAATATACCTACCCAGGAAATGCAGTGTGAACTGGCTTCACATCATGGGAGGAGAACCCGCTGCTCTTCCAAGAAGATAAGACCGCTACCATCTACGGGCCCTGCCCTCCAGCTGGAAAGTAGTGAAGTCAACCCCATGAGACTCCAGTATCCTCATGTTGTGTAGTATGTCCCTGCACCTATCAATGAAATCCTGGGCATCCTCATGATGCTCGCCTCCGAAGACAGGAGGGTATAATCTAGTCCATCTATCTAATAATTTCTGCGGATCGCCGTCCACAGTCGGTCTAGGCTCAGGTGCAGCCACCGCAACTGGCCGGGCTCCACCTAGGGGTAGTGCACCCGGAGTGTGATATACCGCAGCTGTATACCCGGGAGCCTGAGCAGTAGGGGTCTGTGCTCCCCCTCCTGCCTGAGATATGGCTGGGTCCGCTGGAAATAAACCAGCCTGAGTCATGGTGTCCATGAACCGTATCATACGACCTATGACCTCCTGAAATCCCGGTGCTGTCATGAAATCTATCGTGGCTGGCTCTGCGGCAAGCACCTCACCCTACTCCTCAATAATGGGATCCTCCACTGGATTCACTGGTGGAGCTACTGGGGCAGCTCTGGGACGCCCTTGTCCCATACCTCGGGCCAGTGCCCTCTCCCGGCCTCTGCCTCGGCCTCTAGCAACGGGGGGAGTAGCTCCTCCTGGGTCTGAAACATCCGTCGTACGCGTCCTCACCATCTGTGAGAGAATAGAAGAAGGAAATTTAGTATACCATCAATTTCACGATAGGAGATGAATAATGAGTAGTTTCCAAACACCCCATATCCTCTCGAAGATAAGTACGGACGTCTCCACACCGACCCGCAGGACTCTACTAGGCATGCCCATAACTTGTGAGACCTACGTGAACCTAGTGCTCTGATACCATATTGTCACGACCCAACTCCATGTTAGGCCGTGATGGCGTCCAGCACCGTTGCTGGACAAGCCAGCAGTGAACAACTTAGTGATTTCCCATTTAGCTTTACTTATTTTAAAACATTTGGTAAATAAAGAATTCTTAAGGCAAACAAATGAAAACATCTAAAAGCAGTTATAACTATTGAATTATAACCCGAAAATCAAAGCCTACTAATACGTGCCAAGATCTGGTGTCCCAAGTGTGTGGGCAACTAGTAGAATATACAAAAGATGATTATCCTACTGTCTGAAACAGAATAGACAGATAAAAACAAAACAGAAACTCCAGCATGCTACTGAACGGCTCAGAATGGGCAGCTCACCATGAATTCTCGGTCCAAGATCAAGTATGCGCGCCGGGCGGGTAACTAGATGCACCAATCTCAGATCATGTACAATTAAGTACAGAAGTATAGTATGAGTACATAAACAATATATATCCAGTAAGTATCCTGCATAACCTCGAAAAAGTAGTAACGAGGGGTTGACTTGACACTTACTAGGCCAATAATAATATAATTAAAGTACTATGCTAAGCATGGATATCATGAATGATACTGTCAGTTCAACAACAGGAAGAGATAAGTCCTTCTTTCATAATTATAACATAAATTTCAGTAATACTATTTAGCAACTTATATTTCAAGGCATTTAAGCAGAATAAATCATGAAGAATTTCCAAATAATTAGCATGCTCAATTATGTCGAGGTCGTACGGTCCGATCTGACAAAATATTTAAATTGTGCACTGTCGGAGGGTCGAACGGCGCGAACCATAGATTCATCTATTTACTACCGAGGCGCTCGGCCCGATCCACAAATAACAATTATTTTCAATAAAACACAGGTTTCTCATTTACAGTCAAGTATCTCATACAAACCTTCAAGTAAATGTATTCAACCTCATAAAATTCGTTTATCAATTTCTATCATGACTAAGTGATTATATTAGCAAGTGAGGGTACAAACACTCCAAGTGTAGCATGATACGAGTCCTAAACTACCCGGACAATTGCATAATAGTGGCTACGTATGTACTCTCGTCACCTCGTACGTACGTAGCCCCCACAATTAGGTACAAACATTTATTTAATTCACCTATGGGGTTAATTCCCTCTTACAAGGTTAGAAAGTAGACTTACCTCGCCTCAAAGTCTACTTTCCAATTCAAGAACACGCTCAGACTTCCAAATTTGATGCCAAACGACTCGAAGCTAGTCAACCATTACATAAACCAATCAATCTATGCTCAAAAGTTCATAATTCCACCATTTAAGTGATTACCCAACCTAAATTGCAAGATTCCTAAAATTCACCCCTAGGCCCGCGTGTCCGGATTCCGAAAACTTTAAAGAAAGTTGTTACACATAACCTTAGGAACATAAATATATGATTTTACCTAAATTTCATAACGAATTTCGTGGTTAAATCTCATTTTTATCAAAAACCTAGGTTTTCATCTAAACCCATAATTTTAACTAATTTACATGTTATAACCTACTCATAAACCATGTATTTAACTCACATTTGATAGGAATTACTTATCTCAACTAGTTGATGGAAATCCCCTCTCTAACCAGCTCAAAACTCTCGCCCCCAAGAAGAGTAAGAAGTGAGCAAAAGTGCTCAAACCCCGATTTAAAACATCACTGCCCTTCAGCGATTTCCGCACCTGCGGTTCAATTGGTGCACCTGCGATTCCGCTTTTGTGGACAAACTCGCGAAGGTGTGGACCAAAGCCAGGCTACCTCATCTCGCTTCTGCGCCCAGGTGATCGCACCTGCGACCACGCATCAGCGACAAACGATGCGCATCTGCGACACTGCTCGCTCTTGCCATGCCTGCCTTCGCACCTGCGCTTTCGCAGGTGCGGTCCTTCCTCCGCTTCTGCGATGGCTGGACAGCCTATGCTGGGACGTATCTGCGATCATGGGACTCGCACCTGTGGCTGACCAAGCGCAGGTGCGATTATGACAGCAGCTGGAGCTTCAGCTTTGGCTTCCAAATTCCAACTTGGTCTGAGCCTCGTCCGATTGACACTCGTGGCTCCCGGGGCCCTGTCCGAACATACCAATAAGTTTAAAATCAGAAAACGGAATCGCTCAAACTCGCTGAACACCCAAAACAACATTAAAACTAAGAATCACACCCTAAAACCAATTGAATCAAACTTAAGAACTTCAAGTTCATTAATTTACTTCCAATGCGCCGAAACGTGCTTACACTACTCGGAATGATACCAAACTTTGCGTGCAAGTCTTAAATGACATTACGGAACTATTTGCGCTCTCGAATTTCCGTTTGGACCTCGATAACACCAAAATCTGCTCCAAACCAAATTTAAAGAACTTCAAAGTTCTTCAAGAACCAACTTTCACTATTATGCGCCAAAACGCTCCCGGGTCATCCAAAACCCGATCCGAATATACGTCCAAGTCCGAAATCATCATACGAACCTATTGGAACCGTCAAATCCTGATTCCGAGGTCATTTACTCACAATGTTGACCGAAGTCAAACTTCTCCTTTTAAGCCAACCTTAAGGAACCAAGGGTTCTGATTCCAACCCAGATTCTTCCAAATCCCGAACCAACCATCCCCGCAAGTCATAAATCAGTAAAAGTAAGTACGAAAAGTTTTATTTAGGGAAATGGGATTCTAGAAAGTAAAACGATCGGTCGGGTCGTTACATGTGAGGGTGCAAATATGGAAGGAGAGAACAATACACCTCAATTATGTGAAAATAGCACGGGCTAGCCAGTTTTTGGACTGATAATTGAAAATTAGTCGGCGTATGCAAAGTCATTGAAAAGTAGCCACTATTTTGCTGCAACATGGAAAGTTCCAGCATAATATACTTGAGATTGGTGCACCTGTGTATGAACTTCCAGCATATTATGCTGGAACTCCAGCACACAGAAAGTTCTAGCATAATTTACTGGAGATTGGAGCATCCGTGTATGAACTTCCAGCATATTATGTTGGACCAGTATATTATACTGAAACTCCAGTATATTATACTAGAACTTCAAGATATTATACTGGAATTCCAGTATATTATGCTAGAAGTTCACATGTAAAAAATCCGAACTTCAGTATATTATGCGGGAATATTTTCCGGATTTTGAACAGTGTTTTCATTCAGATTTATCTTTACATGAAAAGTGGTTAAATTCCGATTACTTTTGAAATTGAGGTTATTTTGAATTACCACTTATAAATCTGGCTATTTTTGAATTTCACCCCTCAATTACACAACAATCGGTGTTTAAACTTTAAAAAAGTCTATAATTTTTTCTTGATGAATATGTACACGTCAAATTTTAAATTAAACTAAGCATTATTTAGCTAAATACTATAATTTTATAAATTAAAACTAATGGAGTACTAAAAAAAATCAACTAATAAAAGTAAATATAAAATCAAAGAAAAGATAGAGTCGTGAGTGTTTTTAGTCTCCGTTTATGGGCGGATAAAAATATTTAGACAAGGATTCAAACCCATTAACAGCACCAAACTTTGAACACCCTTGGCCGGTGCTCTACTTCTTGGAGCTATGTCAAGGGTATTCAAAAATAATATATAAGCTATATAAAGTGGTATTTTACCTATATATATATATATATATATATATATATAATGCCACTGAATAATGAATTGAATTTATAAATATAGAATAATGAGAATGTCTTCTACCGAAATTGAATAAATAATATAACCAAAACATAAGTAGGGGCTTATTCTACTTCGAGAGAGCACTAGTATGGATTTATTTGCTCTTCGCAAAATAACATAAGGGCAGAAGTTTGTCCAGAAATCTGGTTCCCCATTAATCTTAAAAAATCAAGCAATTTATGCCTATAGCCACCTTATCTTAGGGATAGAAGAACTTCTGACACTTCCAGCTTAACCAAGACTTATTCAGTCTAATTTCCAAACTGCTATTGAATCAGGATCGTCGTTAAATATCAAGATGGTTATCTGACATGAAAAGTAGGGGGATTATGTGTATGAGGTAAAATTGGTCGATAACATATGATCGATTGGTAAGATAACACGTGGAGTCAAAGGTAGACAAAGAACGAGTCGGAAGATAATTAGTACTGAATGCGACGTGTGTGAACGGTACCAGGTGGATTCCGAAGGGAACATAATCGGCGGTAGAAGTTCAAAAATTTGCCATCGGACAACATTTATGAAGGAATATTTGTTAGCATTAAATGAGCAGCCGTTACAGAGAATATTTACATTCAAGGCCTGCCGTTACATCTTCATCAATGACAATTTTATTCTTATTTAAAGAGGAGCTTAATCCTAAGATCATGTTTTCCTAGATAGAACCATAAATAGCGGGGTTAAAAATCATTGTGGGAAGATAAAATACTCTGCACGAAAAAGCTATACTTTATTATTTTGCTCTCATACTTTACTATTTAGCTCTCAATTTGATAGCGTCGTCGTTGCTTTATCTTTACTTTCACTTTTGCTCTCGGAAAGGCTGAGTTCGGAACTAGGCTTGTTATCTTCTTTAATTTCAATCGCTAAATCTTTATTTTAGCCTCTTTTTTTTTTGGGTCAAATCAATTTGCTTGTCTATAAACCACGTTATAAATTCAACTGTACCGTTTTACGAGTAAACAGTTTGGTACCCACCGTGGGGCATAGACAGTTGCGTAATTGCTTTGATCCATTCGCTTATTACTAACAAGGAGTAAAAAAGATCACTCTATTTGAAGTGGTAGATGGAGATATGGGTTACAATATAATATTTAAAATGCCGTGGATATACAAGAAGAAGTCCATGCCCTCAACATATCATCTGTTGTTGAATTTCCAACCTCGGAAGGAATCAAGCAAATAAAAGCAGACCAATTGGCGGCGAGGGAGATGAATGTAGTAACCTTTTCAAAGAAGCAAAGGGAAAGATTCCAACAAATAGCAATTACAGGAACCGATACATTCTCCCTTTCTGAATGAAGACGATAAAAGTGAGGAGTCATCGGAATCCCATCAAGTTCCGAGATATTTTTAGATACCAGAGTAGATGGATGCGACCAAATCGACCGCCGAAGAACTCGAGCAAGTGGCCCTGTTCGAAGAATTTTTGGAAAGAAAGTTTCATCAGGGAACAAGATTAAATCTCGATCTCATGTTAGAATTTATAAATTTTCTTAAAGCTAACGTTGACTGCTTTGCATGGTCTCAGATATGATAGGTATCCCATTAGAGGTAGCAATTCACAAGCTAAGTTTGGATCTGAATTTCCCATCGGTAATGCAAATGAAACGTCCGATAGCAGAGGTCAGGAACAAGTTTGTTAAAGAAGAGATAACCCGATTACTCAATATTGGTTCGATCCGGGAGGTATAATATCTGGAATGGTTAGCCAACGTAGTTGTAGTACCAAAAAAGAATAACAAGTTTAGGATGTGCGTAGACTCTAAGGATTTAAATAAGGCATGCCCTAAAGACTCATTCTCATTGCCGAACATTGATCAAATGATTGATTCCACGGTTGTACACGAGCTAATGAGTTTCCTTGATGCTTACTCCGGGTACAATCAGAGCAAGATGAACCCGGAGGATCTGGAAAAAACCTATTCCATAACAAACTTTGGCACATATTGCTATAATGTGATGCCTTTTGGGCTTAAAAACGTCGGAGACACTTATCAGAGGCTCGTTAATAAAATATTTGAGAATCAGATAGGCAAAATAATGGAAGTATATATTGATGGCATGTTAGTCAAGTCCTTGAATGCATGAGATCATTGGAAACATCTTCAAGAAACTTTCGACAATCTGAGAAAGCATAACATGAAGGTCAACTCGGAGAAGTGCACGTTCGGAGTTGGTTCTGCTAAGTTCTTGGGGTTCTTGGTCTTGCAAAGAGGGATCGAGGTAAATCCCGATAAAATAAAGGCTATCGAAGACATTCCGAACAAATTGACGAGCGTGAAGGAAGCACAGAGGCTGACCGGAAGGTTGACGACTCTAAGCAGATTCATCTCAAGATCTTCAAAAACGTTCCATCACTTCTTTTCACTTCTGAAAAAGAAGAACGATTTCAAATGAACTTTGGAATGCCAGTAGGCATTGAAAGACTTAAAAAGGTACTTATCTAGCCCCCTGTTACTGTCAAACCAGGGGAAGGCGAGCAGTTGTTGATATATCTAGCGGCCTCGAAAGTAGCGGTAATTGCCGTTTTGGTCCTAGAAGAGAAAGGTAAGCAATTTTCTATTTACTACGTTGGTAAAATATTATCGAGATTAGGGACTCGTTATCCGTATCTCAAAAATCTGGTCTTGGCTCTCATAGTTGCCTCTCAAAATCTTAGGCCTTATTTTCAGTACCACCCGATAGGTGTGGTGACAACCTTTCCCTTAAGGAATGTCCTTCACAAGGTTGAATTGTCATACTGTTTGGCTAAATGGGCAGTCAAAATTAGCGAATTCGAAATTGAGTACAAACTCAGGACTATAATCAAGTCGCAAGTTTTGGCCGATTTCAGTCCTAGGTTAATGCCCTTTGGCTGCTAAGGAAGCAGTGTTGGTGTCAAAAATGGCATCAGAAGTTTGGACCTTGTTTACAGATGGAGCTTCCAATGTAAAAGGATCCGGTCTCGGGGTAGTTCTATTCACGCCCTTGGGGGAAACTCTGAGGCATGCCATTAAACCTGTTCCGTTAACTAATAATTAAGCCGAGTATGAGACTTTGATTGTAGGACTGGAATTAGACCGGGGACTAGGCTCTAAGGTCATCGAAGTAAAATGCGACTCCCAGCTGGTAGTAAACCAAGTGTATGGGATTTTCGTCACAGAGGAAGAACGCATGCAACAGTATCTCAAAAAAGTTCAAGCGTGCTTACATGATTCAGGGAATGGCCAATCATTCACATTCCAAAGGATGAAAATGTGGAAGTAGATACACTAGGTAATTTGGGGTCATCCACGAAGATGAAAGGATCTGATTCCAAAATGGTCTTCCAACTTCTACATTCGGTGTTGGACATGGATGGTTAATACGAGGTAAATTCAACCAACTTGGTCTGGGAACGGAGGAATGAGTTCATCGAGTATCTCCGACATGGTAAATTACCCGAGGACCCAAAGGCATCCCGGGCACTGCGGACCAAAGCAGCTTGCTACTTCCTTGTATATGGGCAGTTATACAGGAGGTCGTTCTAAGGGCCATTGGCATGGTGTCTAGGGGCCTCAGAGGCAGAATACATGATGAGGGAAGTCTACGAAAGAGTTTGCGAAAATCATTCTGGTGTAGACTCGTTAGTGCTAAAGTTGATCAGAGCAGGTTACTACTTGCCTCAGATGGAGCAGGACGCAAAGGCATTCGTTCAGAAATGTGACAAATGTCAATGTCATGCGCAGCTGGTGCACCAACCAGCAGAACTTTTGCCTTTTGTGCTATCCCATGGCCATTCATGAAATGGGGAATGGACATAGTTGCTCCTCTACCACCGGGCCCCAGAAAGGTAAGATTTCTTTTTGTTTTAACTAATTATTTCACTAAATGGGTTGAAGTGGGTCCTTACCAAACTATCGGTGAGCGCTAAGTGGTTGACTTCATATGGGGCCACATAATCTGTCGGTTTGGAATACCAAAGGAAATTGCTTGTGACAACGGGCCACAGTTCATAGGTTCAAAAGTCATTAAGTGTTTGGAAATGTTAAAAATTAAGAGAATTACGTCTTCACCGTACCACCCAAGTGCTAACGAACAGGCAAAATTAACCAACAAGGTAATTATTCAGAACCTTAAGACGAAGTTGGAAGATGCTAAGGGCAATTGGCCTGATGAGCTACCGGGAGTACTATGGGCATATTGGACAATGGCGAAGTCGAGCACGGGAGAAACACCCTTCTCACTCGTGTACGACACCGAGACTCTGATACCGATAGAAGTGGGGGAGCTGACTTTATAGTTTTCCCGAGCAAATAAAGATACAAACAATGAAGCATTGCTCGTAAAGCTGAACTTTCTCGATGAACACCGGGACTTGGCGTACACGAGGATGGTGGCTCAAAAGCAAAGGATGGAAAGATATTATAATCGCACGGTCAATCTCCACCATTTCAAGGTAGGGGTTTTGGTTTTGAGGAAGGTGACTAAAGCACTCAGAAAGTCAATGCTGGAAAACTGGGGCGAACGTAAGAAGGTCTTTATCGGGTTTCATCTATCACTAGTAGGGGATCATATGATTTGGAAAATCAAGATAGAGTCAAATTGCCTAGTAATTGGAACGTGACTCATTTCAAAAGGTTTTATTACTGATGGTTCCTACCAATACTGAAAGTTTGTGTTGCACTCTTTTTCCCTTTGATCAGCTTTTGTCCCAATTAGGTTTTTCTGGCAAGGTTTTTAACGAGGTAGCAACGGAAAGCATACTACGAAGGAAGCGTCATTGGCAAAGGAAAGAACTTTGAATATCAAGGCACTAAAATTTTCACAGAAAAATGGCTGTGTGGATGGTTAAATAATCTTTGGCTTGATGTCAAGCCTTGTTCCATTGTTAAAAAAGGATTATTTAACCGTTCATAAGTTTTTTCCACCGGTGAAGCATCAATCTGGGTATAAGACTTCCAGTGATCGAATTCGCATGCTTCACATTCGAACACTGGGGGAAATAATGTCTGATACGACACCAAGCAATGCCCCGAAAATCGGGACTGCGAGAACCGGGATTAGTATTTCTTCAGGATCAGGGACTGCATGATCAGCCCAGTAGAAATAAGTAGTACGAGTTACCCACATGAATTGGAAACTTTATTATTTAAGAAAACGAATGCCTTTGTACTATTTAAAAATAGAGAAAATAAAATAAAGTCCTTTTATTTTTATCTTATTTCTTGTCTAAATGATGAGTTAATTTTATCGTTTAAAAGTTAACAAAAACTTCAAATGTCTTTGCCGGAATAAACATGAGACGTCTTCTTCAAGAGCATTGTAAACATAAGGGACCTCTCTTATGAAACCCTCATAGTAAAGGGTAGATTCCGGAAGAGTTTAAGCTCGGAATCAAAATCTATCGGATAAAAAAATATAGATGAGTCTTTAATGAACTAGACATAAAGAGGATATTTTTGCACAATACTTCAGCAAAAAATTCTCTTATTAAAATGCCAAACTCAACAAAAGTTTTGGCATAATTACAGAAGATAAAAAAAATATACATCATTCGTGCCGCCAGAACCCGAAGGAGGAGGAGAAGGCAGATTCACTGCCCGTTTAGGGCCTACATTTTCTTGAGTCTCCCTTCGGTTCCCGAATACTCGAAACTAGTATTTGAGTAGATAGTCGCAACGGGATGAGCGTAGGTTCTCACGAGCGAATAACTCCAGTTCCCGAGCCTGGGCAATGCAATTATCTATATTGGTGATTCCCATTTTGGCCTCCTCCAAGGTCTTCCTCTTCATATGATATATAGCATAGGTCTTCTCGAAGATAAGTGAGTCTTCTTGATCCTAGAGTTTTGCCCGGAGTTTATCAATTTCGGCCTGGAGCTCTTCTCTTTCAAACTTCATGGCACTGAGGTGGGATTCAAGATCAACATTTGTAGTTTAGTGAATTCGGTTTTGCTCCATGGCCCTCTTAAGCCTCTCTTCCATTCGGGCCCTCTTCTCCTCGGCAGCATTGGCCTCCTTGGTTTTGGAGCATAAGTTGGCCTTCAAGTTATTGATTTGCTCCTCTAAGGAAGACTCGCGCTCAGCAGCAGCGATGGTAGCATCGTGAAGTTCGGTCCACTTAGCCTTAGCTTCTTGAAGCTTTTCATCTAATTAGGCAGCTTCTTGGCTGTGGGCCATTCTATCTTGCTCGTTCTCATATAACAAAGCCTCGATCTCATACATCTCAGTAACTTTTGCCTCCAGCACGGGGAGGCGCACAACAAGATGGTTCCTTTCAGCTAAGAGTTGATCCCGCTCGAAAGCAAGTCCTTATTTGTCAAGGATAAATCTTTGTAGGCCTTTAGAAGCAAGAATTTTGGCCTAAAAGGAGAAGGTTGAGATTAGGATTACTATTGCAATATGTAAGAAAAACAAGATATGAGGAAACTAGTATGATACCTGCGTTGCACTGTGCATGTTGTTGTTTATCAGGCATTCCCAAGAAAGGAAACCCATCTTCTTCCAATCCTTCTCTGAAGCCAGTAGCTTCAGATAATTAGCAAGTTCTACCAGCTTGGATAAAAGATGACACTCTTTCAAAATCGAAAGAGTGGCACCTCGCCTCCCTCGAGGATCTTGGGAAGGGGTTCAGTAATTTTTCCCAAGTTCCCATGGTTAGGGGACTGAGGGGGAGAGGCATTCCTTTCGTGAGAAGCAAGTACCGGTGGAGGTGACGCAGCTGGTGCCGATTATTGCACCTTATTCTGTACGAGTCAAAACAAGATTCAACTTAAGGTTTCTCTGTTATTGATGAAAGAGAGTCACTACCTAATATTTAAAGGTATACTAGGGTACCTATTTAATCGCTAAAGTCATGTTCTTTATTAGTCTGCTAACCGGTAAGATTTTGGGTACGGGTTCTTATTCTTCTAAGGGGAAGGTGTTAGGCACCCCTAAGAATCTACATGAGGTAGCTCCATAGGACTTAGACTAGGTTTAAAGTGTTAGTTGTTTGTATCCTGCTTAATTAGTATTAGAGAGGAATGGCTTAATATTTATCTAAGTGAGAGTAATATGTTAGAAGGGATTCGAGATTTAAAAGGGGTTGAGTTTTAGAAAGAGTCTTAAAAAAAACTACCATTGATGTAATTAAAAGAGCTCTAAAACTGAATGGTTTGTATGAAGCATGTAGAAAATACTTTGTTCTTTTAAAGATTCGATGTTCATATAATTCTAAAATGTTGTAAGAAAATGAGTCTAAGGTATACCTTGGCTTCTGAAATTACCTAAATCTTAGACTTGAGGGGATGTTTGAAAGTCTTGCTGGATGACATCCCTTAAGTTTGAAAGAGTCGATTGCTTTTTATAAGGCAAGCCTTAATTCTTTTATGGTTTTGAAAGAGGGGCTGCCATCTTTGCTGAGTAATTTTAGCTTCAAAATCTTCACGGAAAGGTTAGAAAAACATAGAATATTAGTAATGTGAATAGTATATGATTAATTAATTGAAACAAATAGTTACTATCTAGTATTTCTTTTGACCCTATGTTCTTTAAGGCTTGCCTAAATTGTTTATGTAATTCAGAAGGTAAATCAAACATGACAAGAGCAATGTTATATACATGTAAATAATATAGATAATGAAATATTAATAAAACATTAAAGGATGAAAAGTGACTCTAGTTTTGTAATAACCCGATTGGTCGTTTTAAGCTCTAGCAGGTCGTTCGGCAGTTTGAGACTTTGAGTAGTTTCACTTCATGTTTTATGACTTGTACGTGTGGTCGGAATTGAATTTCGAGAGGTTCAGAGTTGATCCGGATGGAAAATTCTCAATTCAAAAGCTTTATGTTAGAAGAGTTGATCCAAGTTTGACTTTTGAGCAAGTGACCTCGAAATCAGGATTTCAAGGTTCCAATAGGTTCGTATGATGATTTTGAACTTGTGCATATGTCCGGGTTGAGTATCAGGTGGTATGGGAGCATTTCAACGCTTATTGTGGAAAGTTGACAATTTGAAGGTTTTAGAATTTTCTAATTTTGGTTTGAAGTGGAATTTGGTGTTATCGATGTTCATTTGGGGTTGTGATCCTTGGAATAGGTTTGTATTATGATTTATGACTTGTACATAAAGTTTGGCATCATTCCGGAATATTTAAGTGTAACTTGGACGTGTTCGTCGAAGTTTGAATGTTTGAAGGTTAAAAGGAGGATTTGATTGCCGATTCATGGTTTTGGAGTTATTTGGTGTGATTTGAGGCCTCAAGCAGATTCGTGTTATGTTTTGGGACTAGTTTGTGCAATTGGGTGGGTCCCAGGGGCCTCGGGTGTATTTCAGATGTGTTTGGCTAGTATCACGCTCTTATTTGATGTTTCGGCGTCGTTTTCTTGGGTATAAAGGAAACTATATTGAGCAAACGACCTTTTCTTTGTGATTGTATTGAACCATAAGATCCGTATCGTAATTACGGAGTCATAGCAACAAGAATCATCGAATTCCGATGTCGTATGAGAGAGTTATGCCCATTTCCGTGTCGGAAAACATTGATAGCGTTGCTGGTGATCAGGTATCACAATTGCGAACATTTGTTTGCAATTGCGAAGTCTGTAGATTTTCTCCTTGTTTCGCAATTGCGAACACTTGTCTGCAATTGTGAGGGTCCACAAATACGAACCCTGTGTTGCAAATGCGACATCTGCACCTGGTAAAAGGGCTCGGAGACGGGATTTTGGAGATATTCTCTCATTTTTGGAACCCTAGGCTCGGTAGGAGGCGATTTTGAAGAGGGATTTTTATCTACAATCTTTCGCTAAGTAATGTTTTTCAATTTCCAACTATTTTACATGGCTTATATAGAGATTTAACATGGAATTGGTGGAAATTGTGGGATATCTGAAGAAAAACCTAGAAATCGTATTTTTAACTTTTGACCATGAAATTGGATATGGAATTTTGAATAAATTATATATTTGAGTTCGTGATATTATGGGTAAATTTTATTTTCGAATATTTTTGGAATACGGGCAAGTGGGCCCGAAGGTTGACTTTATTGACTTTTCGAGTGGAGTTCGAAATTGTTATAAATTGATTAATTATAAGCATTGGACTATATTTTGATTGATTTGCACATTGTTTGACTAGTTTTGGATCATTTGGCTTTGAGTCGAGGTGTTAGAGAGGCATTGGAGCCGATTATGGAACTTCAGAGCGAGGTAAGTCTCCTGTCTAACCCTGTGAGGGGGAATTTACCCTGTAGGTCTTATATTCGTTTGTGCTACATGTTGTGGGAGCTACGCACGTATGAGGTGACAAGTATCCGTTCGTATGCTAGGATTCCTGATTTGTCCGGGTAGACTTAGGTTTATGCCGTGCTTTAATTGTATTATTTGAGTTATCCTTGCCTGTTTAATTCCTTTATTTTGCATTACGGCTTGAGACTAGACTTGCGTAGAGTGATCGAGTCCCTATTGTAAGATATTTGATGAGCTACTTGATTAACCGCAGAATAATTGTGCTTCCCTTACGAATTTCTCTCGCGTTGTGCGTTTTCATCGAAAAGCTTCTTTAATTTTCATAACTCACACATATATTCGTGAGTGGGGTCAAGGACCCGTTAAAGTTTCTTATTCTTATGAGATCGGGCCGTTCATCTCGGCAGGATTATGTACCATACTTTTATGGGATCGGGCCGCTCGTCTCGACAGGAATATGTACCACACTCTTATGGGATCGGGCCGTTCACTCTTATAGGATCGGGCCATTTTCCTCGGTGGGATTATGTACCACACTCTTATGGGCTCGGGCCGTTCACCTCAGCAGGATTATGTACCACACTCTTATGGGATCGGGTCGTTGGCCTCGA
>AWOL01S0051052.1:8244-22178 GCA_000715115.1 Nicotiana otophora
GTTATTATGATTTATGATATACATTTTCTTTAAACAATGAGAAACTTTACCTAGCAACATCGTATAATATGCGACTACCTTCTTTCAATTTCCAATGTCTCGCCTTTACGTCATTTGATTGATTTTCTCCTTAGAGTTTTGAAACCTTATTAAATTAATGTAACTTGTGTTTACCCTAAAAACGGATAACAATTGAATTTATACGTGGTTTTTAAGGATACGTGATATAACTTGGCACAAATTAAGAGAATATATTACTATTGAATTTTGACGATAAAAGAAATAAATGCAAACCAAACGAATCGAATAGCCTTAGCCGTCGAATTCAATCACTTCTGAATCAAGAGAAATGTCAACTTGATATAAGAATAGAGTAACAAGATAATGAAAGCTAGAAAAATATAGTGTATTGCTTAATGTTGCGTAAAAGTCATGCCCCTTTACAAATGATCATACCCCCTTTATATAGTAGAGGAGTCCTACTCTTGATACAGTTCTAAATGAAGTAAGAAATCTCATGATTGGCTAATTAATCAGCCTATCCTAGATACATGCCGAGATCTCTGTCGTGATCTACACTCGATCGCGAATATTTCACCTTTCTGTTATCCGACTCAGCAAGTTTCCCTCAATCTTGCCTGATCTCGACTTTGTTCGGTCCCGAGGTCTCGATCTTTGCGATATAATTTCACACCTCAGTTTGATATGACTCGAGGTCGGACCTTAATCTATCATATGGCAGTCGATTAGTCAAGCAAGGGACAAGCCCGATGTTTGCCGTATACAGATAGTCCCCTCATTTCTTAGAGAGAAAATGACGAGAAAAGACATGAATTTTCGAATCCCGTCTCGATGGGCTATGACGTAAGCAACGAACTCGACTATAACATAAGCGACAAATGGATATCGAAATGTCCCGTCGGTCCAGTTATCATGGCATTAAATGCCTACCAGTCGCTGGTCGGCCACTATCGATTCTGAACCGTCACCGGTAAGCTATAAGTATCTAATTTTTCTTCATTCAAACTTTACGCTCAAAGCTCCTCCTATTCTTGATTTTCTATCCAAAATCCCTTTGCTTTGTAACTCTTGCACCTAAATTTCTTACACTTTCATCAAACCGCATGACATCTTAATTCTCTTTCCTCTTGTACTTCAATGGCGAAAACTTCTAAGACCGTACTGCAAAAGGAGACCGCTTATTCATCACGACTCGCCGGTGGAAGGGGTGCATCGGAGCCTCACCCTGAGGAATTCATTCCGGAAGGGTGCCCCACTATTACCGATTTTAAGGTTGAAAACACCTCCTCGGTATCGGGATGATGTGAGCAGGTCTCAAGATACATATGCTCAATCACCGAGGATCTCCTCACCAATGTTAAAGAGGACTGCAACTAGGTCAATTAGGATATAGTGGCTCCTTCGCCCGAGGAATCGATCACTACCCATGTGGAGGGTTTTCTAAGTGTCTACACTGATCCCTTGATGTTGGGTTCCTTAGGCCCTATAATCATTGCCTTTTGCAAGATGTATGATGTGACTCTTTGCCAGATAAAACTATTTTTCTTGAGAATAGTGATTCTCCTCCGACTTTGTGTAAGCAAAATCGAGGGATGTCCCTTTACCCTCGACCACCTTATGCGCCTCAACAGTCCCAAACTCTATCGAGGAGGGCTGATCAACCTTGCTCGCCGGGGTAGTAAGGATCAGTTCTCGAGCATANGACAAAGCTCGTAACTTAGATTGGATGAGCCAATGTTTATGAGTAAAGACTTCGGACCTGATCCCTGCTGAAGACATGCCATTTCCCGAGAAATGGAACATGAAACATAAGTGGTGTTTCACTTCGAAGGTTCAGTCTCGTTGTTTTCCTTCTTATAACTTTCTTCATTGATGTTTTTGGTGTCGCAGTTGTGTCCCAGATGCCGGACATAGTTCTTGAACTTAAGGAATTGGTCGAGGGCCTTATGTCACACATGCCGTATTCCGATCGGGCTTGGATGGAATTATCGAAAGGTCGATGTGAGGCTCGCAATCATGGTAAGAGCGTTTCCCAAATACATCTGATATCATTTCTTTTTATCATCGGTCCCTGATTTGTTATGTTTTTATTTTGCAGGTTTACCAAAGGATGTCGAGATGAGGCCTCCATCAGCTGATGATGATATACACACCAATCCCCCTGCTCCAAAATAAGTCAAAGAGAAGGGAAAAAGAAAAGCCCTGATTCCCTCAGACTCCAAAAAGAAGAGACTGAGGAAGCGGCTGGAGCATAAGCCCAAAACAACTGGGGCACGAGAACTCTCATCGGACTCATTGAATTGGTTGAGGGATGAGTCCGAGAAAGAAGAAGATTCTGAGCTGGTGGCCCGAGTAAGATGTGGCTCCGAGATGCCTCTAGTCATGGAGGTCGTAGTAGAGACAATGGCTGAAATCCCCGAGAGGGTCGAGACCCATTTGGCCCGAGCCAATGAGGTCAAAAAAGTAACTGTGACCAGTATGTCCCGGTCAGAAGATAACGTACCCAAAGAGGTGCCTGGGGTGATTGACATTTCTGGGTCACCCTTATTTACGGATTCTATGATTAACGAGGCTCAGCCGTTGAAGGGTAAACTTGTCGAAGGGGCGCAAGGAGTAGCCGATCCTTTCAATAACTTTTTTCATAGCCTCGACTTTACAGCTTCGGAAGGTGCTACCGGTTTGGGTGACTTACCGGTGCCAAATAAGGTACCTTCATCGGGCGCTACTGGGTCTTCATCGAGCCCAAAACTAGTGGATCGATTCCCTGCACCAAGTGTTAACCTCGATCATAGGAAATCGATAACGTTTTCTGTCCCCAAGGATGCCCGTGTTTTCTCTACCCTCGTGGGGGTTGCTAGCTACCTCAGATGCTTAGTGATCGAGGAAGACTAGGTCGTGATGAATGCAGCGGAGGTGCCTTGCCTATTTAATGAGGCCCAACATGCTTTGAATCGGGTAAGTTTGAGTTTCACTTCATTATTTATTTTAAACTTGAATTTGTAAATAATTCTAACATCTCTCTTCGGGCTTGCAGGCTTCGGTGTTGCATCTTGAGGCTTTCTTCAGAATCCGGGAAGAGCATAAGGCTGAGGTTCAAGAACTCATCGAGAAGGGGGATACTTACAAGTTTCTGAGTGAGAAGCTCCAGGCTAATTCAGAAGCGGCTCAGAATGAGCATGTCGGCATGGCCGAGCAAGTATTTTGAGTGCTTCACGATAGTGAAGATGAATTAGATATAGTAACTAATGATCCGATCCGGCAGGTCCGACAGATGCTCGAACAGATCGGGCAGCTCAAGACACAGGTAGATGTGATACAAGCTGAGGATGAAGAATTCAAGAAGAATATGGACATCTTAGCCTCGAAAAAGGAAACTATCCAAGCACAACAGGAGTCAGCTGAGACCCAGCACCAAGATGCAAAAGAGAAGGCCTCGGTGTAGGTCAAGAAACTCGAGGAGCTTCAATATCAATTGGACTTGGCTATTTTTGATAACGTAAACTTGGCCAATGAACTTGAAGTTGCCAGATCTGAGGTGGCCATGGCCAACACCAAAGCTGATGCTAAAGTGGCCCAGTTCAAGATAATTGTAGAGTCCATCCAGGCGAAGGCCAAGAATATGGTGGATCATGCATGATGGAAGGCTCAAAGGGAAGCCCTCGAGGGAGTTCATGCTCAATGCTTTGATGTCTTGGACGAAATCGAAAATGCTAAGAGAAAGCCAGTGCCCAGAAGCTAGCCTTTCCTGAGGAAGATTCCGAGAGCTAAAACGAGTCCGAAAACGGGGAAAATCCCGAGGATGGAGATACTACCTCTGATGAAGACCAGGCCACTTAGGCCTTGATATGTTTTTCTTTCTTTTGCATATTTTTGAGGTCGTTTTGACTATTGTAAAATTTTGTACTAGGCCATTCTGGCCTTTGTTAAAATGAATTATTATATATATAAGGCTTTCTTCCCCTTTCGTCTTTCAAATGTTTCCTTTGCTTTATTGCTTGTATTCAGAAAGACCGGAATGCCTTAGCATAAAATAACTTAGGTTGTGTAAGTCCGGACAAACCCTGCCTTTACATTAATTTGTTTTGTGGCATCTCGGGAGTTCATTGTTACCAGGAACTTTCTCCAGAAGTAAGTAACTCAAATTATTGTTTGCCAAGGGTAGCCTTTAGAACCGGTTGTGAAAATGTTTCTTTTTCAAAGGCCTAGTTTTTGTTACGGATTTCGGATGTTTCCGAGCCGTGTTAATTTGTCCGTAGCCTTATAGTTTAGGAGCTTCCCATTGAGCTTGTTTATTCCTGAGTTATCTGGTCTTGCCCGAGATAACAGTCCCCGAGTGGGGTGGCCGTGGCCTTTAGAAACCGGGGAGTTGCCTAATAGGTCTTTTGCCCCCGAGGCCCAGTGATATGGGCCGTTTGAGTTGGACGGTAGTCCTCGAGTGAGGGAGTGGTCGTTCGCAATCCGGTTATGTATTGCCTTTGGGCTCATTATTTTCGGAAGTACGAATCTCTTTAGGGGATATAAAGGGGAAAAATTTTCAAACATAAGATGATTTCAAGGAAAGTACTTCTCTTTATTCTCGATCAAAACAGTGATACATGCGTACATGTTTTATGCCAGGGCTCGAGCAATCTACGTGGCCACGATTCGCTTTGACCGTTTGGCCCTTACAATAAATCCTATCTATAGAGACCCTTCCTTTCTAAGGTAGCCCCACAGTATTCACAATAGATTGCAAAGGAATCTCGGATATTGTTGAATTGATCTTCGGTGCCGATTCATAATCAGGATTGATTCTAAGTTAGCACAATTCATTGTTTCCTCGTTAAAAACCTCGCTGAAAAACCCATTTCGGAGTAAAACTTGTCTAAGGGAAAAAGAGTGCAATACGTGCTTTCAGACCTAAAGACTTTGTATCATTCGCCAAAACATCCATTGTCGTTTCTCGTTGACCACCTGCAAGTGTTAGTCTTAAAAAAGGAAATGAAATTGGGTCGTACCTTAGCAATAATACCGTTTTCGGTGAGATATATTCCAATTGCTTGGTAGCTGTTCTCCATTCATCGTTCTGACCTTATAGGACCCTTTCCTGGTGACCTCGAAAATCTGGTACGGTCCTTCCTATTTCAGACCCAATTCCCCTTTCATTCGGATTTTGGGTGTTGAGGGTGACTTTCCTTAGCACTAAGTCCTCGACATTAAAATATTGAAGATTGGCTCTTCGATTGTAGTATCTCTCGATCCGTTGTTTTTGGGCAGCAAATATGAGGAGGGCAGCTTCACGTCTTTCATCCAATAGTTCCAGGCTCGTATTCATGGCCTCATCATTTGATTCCTTTATTGCATATCGGTACATGATACTCAGCTCTCCGACTTCGACCGGTATTAGAGCTTCGGCGCCATAAACCAATGAGAATGGGGTGGCCCCGTTACTGGATTTCAAGGTTGAGCGGTATGCCCAAAGAACTTCAGGAAGAATTTCCTTCCACTTTTCTTTGGCGTCGGTTAGCCTTTTCTTATTATTTTGGATGGTGGTTTTGTTGGTCGATTTGGCTTGCTTGTTCCCTCTAGGATGATAAGGTGTTGATAGGATTCTTTTGATCTTATGATCAACGAGAAATTTGGTTACTTTGCTGCAGATGAACTGTTTCTCGTTGTCACACACAATTTCGGATGGCATCCCGAACTAACATATGATGTGGTCCCAAATGAAGTTGATGACTTCCTTCTCCCTAACCTTCTCGAAGGCCTGTTCTTTAACCCACTTAGAAAAATAGTCAGTCATAAATAAAATAAATTGAGCTTTACCTGGTGCCCATGGAAGAGGGCCAACGATGTCCATTCCCCGCTTCATGAATGGCCATGGTAACAAGACTGAATGGAGTAGCTCAGTCTATTTAGCATCGTTTTCCATGTCGATCCAGTAATAGCCGACTCTGATAACCTTTTGAACCAATGATTCGACACCGGAAAAATTCTCGCAGGTGCCCTCATGAACTTCCCTCAAAACATACTCGGTATCTCCCGGTCACAGACATATCACTAGTGGACCATCGAACGTTCTTCTAAACAAGGTTCCATCTTCGGACAAGGTGAGTCGTGCTGCCTTCGTACGCAGGGCCCTCGATTCTTTTGGATCTAGGGGAAGTTTTCCGGTGTTCAAATACTTTATGTATTTATTTATCCAATCCCAGGTCAAGCTTGTGGAGTTTATCTCGACATGACCTTCTTCGACTTCTGACCTCATGAGTTGCACGACGGCCCCCGAATTGAGCTCGTTGTCCTCNCCCTCATGAACTTCCCTCAAAACATACTCGGTATCTCCCGGTCACAGACATATCACTAGTGGACCATCGAACGTTCTTCTAAACAAGGTTCCATCTTCGGACAAGGTGAGTCGTGCTGCCTTTGTGCACCGGGCCCTTGATTCTTTTGGATCTAGGGGAAGTTTTTCGGTGTTCAAATACTTTATGTATTTATTTATCCAATCCCAGGTCAAGCTTGTAGAGTTTATCTCGACATGGCCTTCTTCGACTTCTGACCTCATGAGTTGCACGACGACCCCCGAATTGAGCTCGCTGTCCTCTACCGATGACCCTAAGTTTCCGAGGGCATCAGCTTCACTATTTTGATCTCGAGGCACGTGTTGGAAAGTCCATTATTTAAATCGATTCAAAGTTACTTGTAACTTATCTAGGTATCTTTGCATCTTCTCTCACTTCGAAGGTTCCATTAACCTGATTCACAACAAGGAGGGAGTCGCATTTGGCTTCGATCACCTTTGCTCCCAAACCTTTGGCTAATTCGAGACCTGCAATCATGGCCTCATATTCTGCCTTGTTGTTAGTCAATTTCACAATTCTAATACATTCTATAACCAAGTTGCCTATGGGCAGTTTTAGTACAATGCTGAGTCTAGACCCCTTTACGTTCGATGCACTATCCGTAAAGAGGGTCCAGATTCCCGAGGACGTACCCGAGTTCACTAACAACTCTCTTTTGACCTCAGGTACAAGGGTCGGCGTGAAGTCATCCATCAAGTCTGCCAAAATTTGAGACTTAACGGTTGTTCGGGGTCGATATTCAATATCATACCTGCTGATTTCTACGGCCCATTTGGCCAACCGTCCCAAAAGCTCGGGTTTGTGAATAATATTTCTCAATGGATAAGTTGTCACAACACATATGGGGTGACATTGAAATTACGGTTTTAGTTTCCTAGAGGCGCTTATCAAAGCGATCGCCAATTTTTCTAGGTGGGGATATCTAGTTTCGGCCTCGCCCAAGGTCCGGCTAACATAATAAAGCGGAAATTGTATACCTTGTTCTTCCCGGACTAGGACTCCACTTACCACTATCTCTGATATTGCCAAATATAAGTATAATTATTCCTCTGACCTCGGCATGTGAAGTAGTGGCAGGCTCGATAAGTATTGTTTAAGCTCATCCAAGGCCTTCTAGCATTCCGAAGTCCATGTGAAGTCATTTTTCTTCTTCAGTAACGAGAAGAATCGATGGCTTTTACCTGATGACCTCGATATGAAACACCCCAGGGTGGCCATGCGGCCGGTTAACCTCTGTACGGCCTTTACGTTGTCTACTACCGTGATGTTCTTGATAGCGTTGATCTATTTAGGCGAATCCGAGAAATTTGCCTAAATAGAGCCCGAACGCGTATTTTTCTAGGTTCAACTTCATGTTGTATTTCCTCAATATACTGAAGGTTTCTTGCAAATGTTTCAAATGGTCCTCTGCTCGCAGGGACTTAACTAACATATCATCAATGTAAACTTCCATAGATTTCCCTATTTGTTCTTGGAACATCCAGTTTAGTAGGCGTTGATAAGTGGCACCAACATTTTTTTAATCCAAATGGCATTACGTTACAGAAGTAGGTACCATATTTAGTGATGAACGAGGTCTTTTCCTGATCATCCGGGTTCATTTATATAAGGTTGTACCCAGAATAGGCATCGAGAAAATTGAGGGTCTCATGGCTGGCTATGGCATCGATCATGTGATCGATATTAGTCAAGGGAAAAGAATCCTTGGGGCATGATTTATTTAAATCTTTGTAATATACACCCATCCTAAGTTTGTTCACTTTCTTAGGGACTTCTACTATGTTTGCTATCCATTTGGGGTATTTTACTTCCCGAATGGATTCTATTTTAAGAAGCTTGGTTACCTCATCTTTGATGAAGGCATGCTTGATCTCAGACTGGGGTCTCCTTTTCTGCTTCACCGGATGGAACTTTGGATCCAGGCTTAGTTTATGGGTGGTGATTTTCGGTGGGATCCCTGTCATGTCGAGATGGGACCAAGAAAAACAATCCATGTTAGCTATGAGAAATTGAATAAGTTTTTTCCTAAGCTCGAGAGTTAACCCAGTGCCCAGGTATACCTTTCGTTTGGGCAGATGTTCGATTAGTATGACTTACTCAAGCTCTTCAATCGTTTATTTTGTAGTGTCAGAGTCATCGAGGACTATGAAGGATCGAGGGACCCCATAATCATCATCTTTGGCAGTCCCCTACTTCTCTAGTTGGGTCGAGGCGGGCGTCTGTGATTGCTACATGGCCTCCTGCTTTCCCTTTGAAATTTGACCCCTTCGTCGATGAGAGTGCCGATACTGGAATCACTTCGTCAACGGGAAACATTTCCTTTGCGGCGGGTTGCTCCCCATAAATTATTTTTATTCCCTAGGTGTCGGGAATTTTAGAACCTGGTGAAGGGTCGAGGGCACTGCCCTTATGTTGTGGATCCATGGTCTCCCGAATAGGGTGTTATACCTCGTATCGCCCTCGATCACATGAAACTTGGTCTCTTGGATGGCCCCAACCCCATTCAGCGACTTAAGATCCCAAGAAACTTCGTAATACGTATTATGACTTTCATGTGCGGTCGAGTTTGATTTTCGGAAAATTCGGAATTAAATTGAAAGAACAATTCTCATTTTTGAGGCTTAAATGAAAAGCGTTGACTGGAGTTTGACTGTTGAGTAAACGACTCCGGAATGGAGTTTTTATGATTCCAATAGCTTCGCATGGTGACTTCAAACTTAGGCGTATATAGGATTTGGAGGTCCGTAGAAAAGATGAAAGCATTTTGGCGAAAGTTGGAAAAATGAAATTCAGAAGTTTGATCGAAAGTTGACTTTTTGATATCGGGATCACAATCCGATTTAAAAAATTGGAACATGTATGTTATGTCATTTACGACTTGTGTGCAAAATTTGAGGTCAATCGGACTTGATTTGATAGGTTTCGGCATCAAATGTAGACGTTGGAATTTGTTAGTTTCATTAGGCTTGAATTGGGGTGTGATTCGTGTTTTTAGCATTGTTCGATGTGATTTGAGACCTCTACTAAGTCCATAATATGTTTTGAGACTTGTTGGTGTGTTCAGACGGGGTCTCGAGGGGCTTTGGTGAGTTTCTGAGTGGGTTCGGATCCTTTTTAGGCCATTTTTAACTATTGGTTTTTGACAGCAGTGTGTGAAATGTCTTATGCGCAGAGCTGATTTTGGAACCTTATATCACAAAATCTATAAGAAATACGGAAATTTTCAAAACAGAAAAGTTGTAGCCCTTTGATTCTAGTTCCCAGAAAGATAAACCATTCATCATATGGACATTTGTACAGAAAGTTATGATCGATTGACTGAAAGATGGTACTGCAGATTTTGGCTACAGCAATGTGCATCGCCAGAAATTTTTGCTGCACAGGGCTGACTTTGGGAGCTTATTTCATGCAATCTATAAGGAATTGAGATTTGCAAAACATGACAATTGTAGCTCTTTGTGTCTAGTTTCCAGAAAGTTAAAACATTCATCATTTGGACTTTTGTACAGAAAGTTATGATCGATTTATTGAAGGTTAGTAATGTTATTTTTCTGGGGCAGAGGAAAAATTTCATGTGTGAAATTCGATTTATAAGTCTCAAATGTCAAATGCAACTTGCCTGGACAGATTCTAAAAAATGGGGGTTTCGGCCATTTTAACATATTTGAAGCTATGGAGCTCGTATTGAAGGGATATTTGAGGCGATTTTGCACCATAAGGATTGCGGTAAGTTTCCTATATCCGACAATGATGACACTTCATGATTCTATTGTTATATTCATCATTTATTTCGGATTTAAATGGAAGAAATCAAGATTTTTGCAAAACTTTTCAAGAACGAAAGATTTGGAGGTCGAGTTATTATGGGAATTTGGTAAAATTGGTATGGTTGAACTCGTATCGAAATGGGCGTTCGGATTTCATGAATATTATGTCGGGTTTCGAGAGGCGGGTCCTACGTTGACTTTTGATTGACTTTTTAATGTGAAATTTTAAGTCGACGTTTTATTATCCGAAATTATTTTCGATGAATTCTAATGAAGTTATACAATTAATTTGGATAGATTCGAGATGTCCGGAGGTCAATTCAAGCAAGAAGGCTATTTTGGAATATCGGCCTAACTCTGTAAAGGTAAGTACCTTGCCTAACCTTGTGTGGGGGAATTTCCCCTTAGGCATTGAGTCTTATGTGGAAATTGTGTGATTGAAAATCATATACGCGAGGTGACGAGTACGTACTTGGTTTATATGTCCAAATTATATCGGTTAAAATTCATAGATACCCTTATGTAATAATTGGAAAATTGTGGGAACTTATTAAATCCCTTATTTGTCATGCCTTGTTTTCCTTGTTTGCCGAGGTTGTTTTTATATGATAATTTGGTGTGATTGCCACTTCACTTTTATGTGAATTTTGTGTNGTTTTATTATCCGAAATTATTTTCGATGAATTCTAATGAAGTTATACAATTAATTTGGATAGATTCGAGATGTCCGGAGGTCAATTCAAGCAAGAAGGCTATTTTGGAATATCGGCCTAACTCTGTAAAGGTAAGTACCTTGCCTAACCTTGTGTGGGGGAATTTCCCCTTAGGCATTGAGTCTTATGTGGAAATTGTGTGATTGGAAACCATATACGCGAGGTGACGAGTACGTACTTGGTTTATATGTCCAAATTATATCGGTTAGAATTCGTAGACACCATTATGTAATAATTGGAAAATTGTTGGAACTTATTAAATCCCTTATTTGTCATGCCTTGTTCTCCTTGTTTGCCGAGGTTGATTTTATATGATAATTTGGTGTGATTTCCACTTCACTTTTATGTGAATTCTGTGTTTTGTTGAGTTACTATTTCGTGGAAATAATTTTATTACGGATTTTCATCTATAAATAATTTATAAAATAATTTTAAAAGGAGGTATTAATTTATTTGCCAAAAAGATTAGATTAAAGAAGGCGTTGTTCCTTGATGAATTACTTATTAGTTCACGTTGTTGAAATTGGTATTGAGTTATAAAGGTCGTAAATCATATTGAGGCAAAGTGTTAAATTGTGAAATATTATTTTGTTGATTTTTTCAGTCCTGGATATTTTGTTAAGATTTTTGTGCGCATTATGGTCGAGTCGTGGGCTTCTTATTGTGGAAAAATAATGTGTTGTTGATTTCTATTGCAAGTTGTAATATTTGAGCACTTGATGTGCAATTTGTGATATGTTGTAATATTTGAGTACTTGATGTGCAATTTGTGATATGTTGTGATATGTGATCACTTTAGGTGCAAGTTTTGGTATGCTGTGATATTTGGGCACTTGAGGTGCGAATTGTGAAATATTATGATATTGATACACATGCGGTGATATAAGGCCAGGGTGTTGATATGCATGCCGTGAGATAAGGTGGGCTTCATATGCATGGATAGTAGGGCAACCACTAGAAATCATGCGATGTGATAAGGTGGGCTAAAATGCGAGATGCTATTTCAGGAAAAACAATGATTTTTAAAACTAAATGTGAAGGCTCCCGCGGTGATATAAGGAAATATTGTGAATTTAATTTTGGGACTACGAGGTGGTACCTCGGGAGTGCCCTTTTGTTGAAATTTATTTATGATTTGGGACTTCGAGGCGGTACCCCGGGAGTGTCCTTTTGTTGATATTTTTCTATGGTTGCACTTGCCTTTGGTTATTTTGTTTTTACGTGATATGTAAATTCTTGTCTTCTTCCGTGATGTACTAGTTGACTTTATTATTATGTGTTTTGTGCTCCTTGTTGTATTGTGTTGGCTTTGGCTTTTTAGTACGAGACTCTGAAGATTTATATTTCTGAGTTTTACGGATTTTCGATGATTGAGTTGTTTTAAATAAAAGAAATTACTATTATATTTTAAATTAATAAGTTTTACATCCAAAGAAATAGTTTATCTGATGCTTTAATTTAAAATATAATAGTAATTTCTTTTATTTAAAANTTAGTACGAGACTCTGAAGATTTATATTTCTGAGTTTTACGGATTTTCGATGATTGAGTTGTTTTAAATAAAAGAAATTACTATTATATTTTAAATTAATAAGTTTTACATCCAAAGAAATAGTTTATCTGATGCTTTAATTTAAGTGCAATGTCATTTTTCTTCACTCAAAATATTTCTAAAGTAAATTGACCGTGCAGATTTTTATATAGTGATAGTTTTGGCACATAAGTTGTCCGTGCAGTTTGATAGAAATATGGGCACGAGGTGCCGTGGAAATATGAATGTGGGCTGAGATCCGTATTTTTATGATTATGAAATGAGGTGTCACAAGGTGACTTTTATTTGAAAGAATTATATTCAAAAATATTATTTGAAAGAATTATAGTTGAAAGATATTTATTTGAAAGAATTATATTCGAAAGATATTCATATGAAGGGAGTATATTTGAAATATATATTTATTTGAAAGGATTATATTCTAAGGATTTTTATTGAAAAACTTATATTTGAAAGATTTATACTTGAAGTACTTACATTTGAAAGACGTATATTTGAAGGACTTGATTGATTGGTTGTAATTTGTGATCCTTATTCGTTTGAGCAATATTTATGGTGTTCTTGTTGTATTGTTTTTTATATCATTGCTATTTGTTTCTATTATTATTATTATATACTGCTACACTGCTCAGGTTAATTGATTAGTGAGTGTCTTGACTGTACCTCGTCACTACTCCATCGAGGTTAGCCTTGATACTTACTGGGCACCTACTGTGGTGTACTCATACTATACTTATGCACATTTTTGTGCAGATCTAGGTATTGGAATTGGACTCGGACAGAGTTAGAGTGTGATCGCAAGGATTCAAGGTAGAGCTTCTTGGTCGTCGCAGTCCCTTAGAGTCTTTCCATTTTCTCGTACTGTCAATTATTATTCGAACAATATTATATATTCGATTTCCTTGAGATCATTTCATGTATTCAGTTAGAGTTCATGACTCGGTATTACCAGTCTTGGGAGGTTGTATCATTATTTCTGTTGTTGGTTTCAATTTTTCTATATATATTAAAAAAATGGCTTGAATTTTTGTTATGATCGGCTTACATAGTCTTAGAGACTAAGTGTCATCACGACACCTGTGGTGGGATTTTGGGTCGTGACAAGTTATTTCGCCCTTAGTAGTCTCACAGGCCATGTTGAATCCGTTTAGCACTCGGGCTGCGGGCACAACTTGGCCCTGTAGGGCGAGCTGTTCTACGACCCTTGCTCGAATGATGTTGGTCAAACTACCTGGATCATTTAACACACATTTAACTCGAGTCTTATTCATGAGTATAGATACTACCAGTGCTCGAATGACAAGGTTCCTTCTGGTACATAATCCCGATTTCGTTTCCTCATTGTGATCGACACCTTGGTGCATTTCAACACTGGACCTTGGGGAACATCGACTCCTCCAACAATCATGTGAATGACGTGTTGAGGTTCTTCTTGTTCGTTTTGTTTGTTGGAATCTCTATCTCTGAAATGATTCTTAGCTCGATCACTCAGAAACTCCCGAAGGTGCCCTTCGTTGAATAACCGAGGTACTTCTTCTCT